>JAOEHX010049871.1:0-17234 GCA_025448015.1 Bolborhynchus lineola
GCCCTGCTGTTTCTGAGTATGCAGCTATCATTGGGAGTGGGGTGCCCACAGGGAGATTTGCTCCCCTGGGGTACATGTGGTCCCCAGGTGATGGGGAGAGCTCTGGCATCACCACATGTCCATCCCAGGATGCTGTGAGCATCGGCACCCAGGAGACGACATAGTCCCAAGCATCCGAGGCAGCCACTGGCCAGGGCAGAGACTGAGCACCTCAGCACAGTGCAGATGGGCCTCACAGGCAGGTTCTGAACCCAGGGGTCCTTGCAAAGGCTGTTCTGAAAAGTGAGACATTGGTAAAGCATGGGCAGAAAAGGGCCAAGGCTGTCCCACGCGACTCTGTGCTGCCACAGCACAGTGCACATGGGGACCCCCTTGCCCTGGCTCCCTGTTCCCCAGGAAGCAGGAGGCTTTGATCTACCTGCTGGCCCCTCATAAAGTAATTTAGATCGGGTCACAGAGAGCAGGAGATGACGTTCCCCGCTCAGACATCACCACTGTTACCCTTGCACCAGTGAAATCATCTTTGCCGTGGGGTTAGCTCCAGATCATGTTGAGTTGTGCTTTCTCCCCTCCTCACCAAGCAAGGGGCCGCCCAGGGACCCATCCCCACACAGTAGAGCAAACCAGGGTGGATTTCAAGGCAAAGCCCAGTCATCCCCTTTGCATGGCTAAGGGACACAGCATCAGCCACGGACCAGCTGGGTCACTTACTGCTGCCCTGTGTGCAGAGGATGGAAGGCTGCAAAGGGGCTGCAGCCCCCCGGGAGATGGCCCGAGTTCACTGAAGTCCTCCAGCCATCAGTCTCTTGTTTCTACACAGCTGATGCAGAGAGGAGGCGAGCAAATAGTTGGTACAAGAGGTCACGCCTCCAAAGAGGAGGAATTCCTGAGCTCCAGGTCCCCATCCCTCGCCTCCCACCCTGGGCTGCGGGGCGCACAGCGCTGCCTGTGTCCGAGGGCAGGGGCTCTGCTAATTAAACAAAGGGGCATTTGAGATGCTCGGGTCAGAGCTTGATTGCAGCTGGGTTTGTTAACACTTTCATTCAAGCAGCAGAAGGGTTTAGAGAGTCAGCTTTTGCATGGCTTCCCCTCCTGTACCCTTGCAGGTATAGGCAAGGAGAGGCAGAGCGAGGTGCTTGAGTGCAGAAACACCCATGGTTTGGACAGATGAGCACAGAGAAAGAGGCCCCCGATGTCCCCAACAGCACCTCAGGTTTCTTTCTCACCTGTGCAACACCAGACCCCTGTTCCACGGGTGCAACGCAGCAGCTTCAGCCAGAGGGGAACTGAAGAGCATCACACTATGATGGGGATGAACCTTTCCCCAGCCTCCCGTGCCTCAAGCCCTGCCAAGGGGAGTCTCTGCATTAAGCTTGGCTGAGCTCAGGTAATTTCCTCCTGAAATTCCCCCCTCCAGCTTTCCTGGCCTTTAACTTGAACACATCTGAAGGTGCAGGCACAGAGGATGGGGAAGGGAAGGACACTGGGTGCACAAGTGCAGTGGTGGTGGTTATCTCTGCCTCCGACAATAGCCACGTTCCCAGTTATTGATAAGCCAGGTCCTTGAGGGCAGGCTGGATGTGGCCCAGCCCAAGGCCAGAGAGGGCAGGAGCCCAGGCAGTAAGCATGAAGAAAGCAATGGAGCCAAGACAGGCAGCGTGCACAGAGCCAGCTCCTCATCACCTCTTGTCCCTCACCAGCTCAGTGGGAAAAGCTGAGGGTGCTCCAGGTTTTCCTGCAGGAAAGCGGGATGCAAAGGGATGGGCAGCCAGAGGCTGGGCAGGGAATGATGAGCTCCCGTTACCTCGCAGGACAGCATGGGAGCCATGCAGCCCCTCACCGGAGGGTCAGGCTGCAGTGACTCATCCCTCGTCATAAGGAAATGAGTCCTTCCTCCCTGTTCTTGCTCTGGATGGTGCCTCAGAGGAAGGAAGGGGGGCAATAAAATACAAACATGTCCTTATCTTCCCCCGGAGCCCTCCTGGCAAGCACAGTTTAGCTGCTTCCGCAATCCCTGACCTGCCTCTCATCCCTGCCTAGCACAGCTCATCTGAAGCAGCAGCAAGTAATCCCTGCAGGGGGGTATCAGGCGGGGTGCTGGGAGGGTCCATCTCTGCCCACAGCCCCCAGGAAGGGCTCAGAGAGGAGAGGCAGGAGGGGGAAGAAAATTCGGGCCAAGTTCCTGATGGGCTGAGGCACTTGGAAGGGCTTCCACATTCCTCCAACCTCCTCCCGTCCGCAGCATGCTCCCAGCCTCCTCCTGTGCCATGCCGGAGCCTCCCGGCCCCTCGGCAGCACAGGGCTGGCGTGGAAGAGGACGAACTCTTCCTACCCGGACGTTCCAGCAGCCTTTCCAGGAGCAGCAGGGGATGGGCTATGGAGAAGAGCTGCTGTCAGGCACTGCAAATCCTGACTGCCAGGCTGGGCTAAGCAACAGCCATGGACTGTGCTGGTGGGAATGGGAGATGCACTCCCCACCCCAGCCATGCCCGTGGTGTCCCTGCTGATGGCCATGCTCTAAGCCCAGGAAACGTCCTCATGGTTTCACTTCAGGGCAATTGCACTCACATTTAACTTCCAAAGGTTTCCTGCCCTGCCAAGGCCTTGGGGATGGCCCATGCCGAGTCACACAGATGGGATATTGCCATGAGACAGCACCTGGCTCTTCTGGTTTTAATGGGAGATGTTGCAATGGAGGTGATGGGTTGTGAGAAACCAGTAGTAGGTGTTGGAAAACTCCTTCAGTTGTAGGAGAGGCCTATGCACAAACGCATGGCTTGCTATGGCCTGCTGGAAGAGACCTGCTTCAAGGTGCTTTAAGGGGTCTTTTGGTCTTCAAAGGAAGATGAGGGAAACAAGGCAGGATGATCCCCACAGCCCCTTTCTGTCCACCGGATGAGATTGCTGGAAAGCACCTTCCTGACTGGGCCTGATCGACAGCTTGGGAGTCTATCAGGAGGGCTACAGAAAGCATTTGTCTTGGAAAATGGTGCTATCTGTGAAGAGGACACAGAGGTTCCAGCACCGCATTAACATCACAGCTGGTTTTCTCTGTACTTGGAGTCTGATCAATGCTAGAGGAGCTCCAGATTAGCAACCTCAGCAAACTAACATGCATGCAATCCATAGCAGTGAGAGCAGGCTTTATCAGTAAAACCTACACTGATTCAGCAAGCAAAACAAGCTTTATCAGCAGGACACGCGTTTATACTGCTGTAAACATCAACTCTTCCAGGGATTTTACGGAAACACTGGTGAAAAAAGACCTGGAGAAGTGGTCTGGAGGACTGAAGATAAATTGTGCTGCACCTCAGCACCTCCACTGCCAACTGATGGGTAAACAGCACCCCCGAAGCTCCTGCTGTGTGCCAGGGGTCTGGAAGAGGCCACAAGTCACCCTGCACGCAGAGCAGCCAGGAGGGCTCCACGGGCTCCGGGCTCGCTGCCTGCCTGCGCTCAGGACCGCAGGGGAAGGCTGTGCGCTGAGGAAGCTTTTCCCACAGCAGAGGTGCAATCTGTCCTGGGGGCAGGTGCCTTTGTTCACAGAACTCACAAGGCCCTCTGTTCCCGGGGTGTCCAGGCTGCTAAAACCGGCTCAGAGCAGGACAAGTCCCACGTCACCAACAGCGTGGTTGCCTTGAACTCGCTTTCCTAGGAGAGCTGTGCCTCCGGGTTGCTGGGGTCACTGGAGCGAAGCCCCGCACCACTGGCTGGTCCTGGCGGGGGCTCTCAGCATCGCTCCAACAGATGCGGTTTTACCACCCGAATTTTTAGCCCTTTCCTTTTGTGGCAGGTGACAGCAATTCCAGGCTCCAGCGCTTTCCAAGGCATAGTGAAACCCAGGCATCACAGAGCTAAGGGCAGCCTGCAGCCACTGCTGGCCCTGTGACCGTGATGCTGCCGTGCCCTTTGAGCTGTTCCAGTACTCTTTCAGGAACAAGGGTGCTGCTCTTTGCCTTTGAATTTTCCGCTGGCTGTGTGGAGGCCAGGCACCACATCTTATAGAGCATGGGAAGGCGAGGGGACAATTAACCTCTGATATCCCCCATGACTTAATGCTCCCTCATCGGA
The DNA here is from genome assembly GCA_025448015.1 of Bolborhynchus lineola. Classification (NCBI taxonomy): domain Eukaryota; kingdom Metazoa; phylum Chordata; class Aves; order Psittaciformes; family Psittacidae; genus Bolborhynchus; species Bolborhynchus lineola. Next base: position 4,072 of record JAOEHX010049871.1, read on the forward strand.
AGCATGCCTTCTGCTCTTCCCAGCCCATGGGAGACCTGTCCCTGCAGCTGGCATCCCAGGGCTTGCTCACAAACAAGGGTCTTGCTACGAGTTATGGCCTCCTTCCCAAAACATCTCCTCTCCAGATGCGCTAGGGTCACCAGCAGTCCCACGTAAGCCCCATGGGCTGGTTTCTGGCTAGTAAATCTGCAATTGGAAGTGGGTGAGTTCTACCACGCAGGTCACAGGCAGATGCAGTTAAACCCATCTGTAAAGCTTGTGGTTGAGGAAAAGCCTCGGGGGGAAAGAATTAATAACCAGGGCAAAACACACTGCAAAGGCAGCCAGGACTTGCACAAAGGGATGAGTTTATCCTCAGCACAGCTTCCCTTTCCCGTGGGAGACCTTTGCAAAACAAAGGGAGTCTGCCCACGAAATACAGCACTAAAGCTCCCAGCTCACCGCTGGGATGGAAAGAGCTGCGCTGCCCACGGCAGTGTGAGGACGAGGGGAAACGTGGAACTGCTCTTCCCCAGCTCCTCGCACCTCTCTCAATGCTGGGCAGCAAGGGCAGGGCAGGCCGGGTTTCTGCAGCTGCAGCCCCAGCACAGCCCTGAAAGGGAGGACACCAGAGGAGGGGACAGCTTTACTGAACAGCTTTATCTTTGAGATGCTTTCCTGACCTGCCCACCTGCAGTATTTATGTTCACTACACAACTTAATCCCCCCAAACCACTATGGCATCAACCTTCTGGCATGGGCAGTGTTAAGCAAGCTTTGGGAGATGCAGGAGAGAAGCAGTAAGTTTCAAACCCAGGTACTTTGATACCAGCTTATCGAAGGAAAAGTAATACCTGCTCTGTTTGCCAAGTTACATCCCTTTAGGAAATGCTCCACCATGGAACCGCTTTGTGGGTTACTTCTTTACACTGAGGAAAACAAATCAGCTCAAGACACGTCAGAAGACCCACATACTGCTCCAAGGAGCACATTTTCTGCCTTGCTGGTAATGTGAGACACAGAGAGGTGAGAGTATGAACTGTTTCAAGCTTCCACAGGCTCACAGATTTCTGCCGATTGATGCATGCATCAAAGCTGCCCTTTGCTCACCACCTCCTCATTCAGCAAAGCCCATTCCTATCGCTAACGCCTGCTTCCTGTACAAACATGCAAACACCTTCTCCTTTCCTCAGGTGGCAGGAATTAACCAGGAGGAGCTCTGAGTTGTGCAAGTGGTGCACAGATCCCTCGTGGAGATGGGGTCTGGCCCAAGGGCTCCACGCGTGACATGGCAAACACTGGGGACGTCTGTGAATAACCTGCTAAACCAAATAGGGTCAAGTAGTATTAGGGATAAAGTTCAGAGCGAGTTATAATGGGGTGGAATAAACAAGATGTGAAGAGGAGCAGCAGCAGCTGAGATTACTAGCTCAACACATACGTGCTGTGAAGAACGTTGAGATCAAGCCTGAAGGAGGTGTGGACATTTCCTCCTTTAGAAGCAGCCTTGAAGAAGAAAATAAAGGTTTGTTTCTTCCCCTACCCAGGGTGGATGCTTCAAAGGATGCCTGGCTTTTAGGATAAAACCTCCTACATGATGAGAAGGATGACAGCCTCTCAGGGGCACCTCAGGAGCCACATTTGGTGCAGCCATAAAGATTAATGCAAGCATCCCAAATATTGTCAAAGGAACACTTTGCCTCTGTGACATTCTGGTGCAGAGTCAATCTCCTCAACAGCTCTATTGGAAATTGAATGTGAAGATTAAGGGCACAGTCCTGAGGTTTGAGGCCCAGAGGCCGGGAAGTCAACAGCAAAAAGCCAAACATGAATGGAGGCAGGAAATGCTCCCTTGAAACAATGAGCGGAGGGAGATAAGGGAGCTGCCTTCAGGTTCAAGTGTTACCACCCATAGTACTGGCCCGAACACACAGTAAACAACACAATCCAGGGATGTCAAGAGAGGTCACAGAAGCAGCTCCCAAATCTAGAAACATGAGCTGGAAATGGAACAGGATTCAGCCAGGCAGGAAATGGGGAGCAGCAGACTCAGGGACAGCAGAAAACACAGGGTTGTATGGACACTGTCTCCCCGGGCAACAGCGAAAGCTCTGTGGTAATAAGCCCAGCCATGGGGGAAAGGACGTGGCAAAGTCCTCCCCATGCGGGATGCAGCCGCTGTCCCAGGGCTGTATTGCTCAACTCGGACGTCCAGGCAACGCACACAACAAGTGCTTGCTGATACCATCCGAGCTGCTGCGTCTGCCGCGTGGTCTCGTGACTGTGCAGGGTAAATGAAGGGTTTGGGTTAAAGGAACCCCCAATGCACCCTCTCTTCTATACCCACCGCCCGTGCAAGAATGCACTTCGGGAAGGACAGGGAATGTTGACCATAAGGGGGGGCTCTCCTTAGCTCCTTTAAGGTGGTCATTTTATACCTGTAGGAAACAGTGTTTGATTTGGGATGCTCCTGAGCTGGACACAAGTAGAGGCTTGGACAATATCGAGCTCCACGCAGTTGCTCTTAGTTTCGTCCCATGAACCCACGCTGCAGGCAGGACCTGGAGCTGCAGCATCTTCTGGTCTGAGTGTAATCGTTCCTGTGTGTCATCTCCGGCTGCTCTCAAACCTCACGTCTTCCCCCAAGCACCCCATCATCCTCATTTCCCAGGTTAAAAGGTTGATCACGCTGCCAGCTGCAGAGGAGTCTAAGAAAAGGAGCCTAAAAAGGAAGTTTAAATGTGAAGCTCCCACACAGGACAGCATCTGTTGAAAGAAGCCAGGTTGGATGGGGCTTGGAGCAGCCTGCTCTAGTGGAAGGTGTCCCTGCCTGTGGCAGGGGTTGGAAGTGGAGGAGCTTTAAGGTCCCTCCCAGCCCAAACTGTTCTGTGATTCATTCTGTGATTCAAGCTGGGCTCGGAGCCTTGCAGCAGCTCTGACTTCAAGCCCCAGCGTCACTGTGCCGATGGCTGTTCCCATAACTACCCAGGAAGATAAATTTAGTTCAAAGCACCTTGTGTCGCTACATTATTTAACAAACAAACAGACACGCGCAAGAGCAGAACACAGGCAGGGACCCAGTTTAGCTGCTGCGTGGGCTGGTCAGACCTATGGACTCAAGGCTGGTACCCAAGTGAAAGGGCCCAAATCCTGAACCTCAGCACCGTGCCGCTCTAGCCCCCAGCAGTAGGGAGCAGAAGAGCCATGCCAGTCCTGCAGGACCAGACGAGGGTGAGCAGAACACCCTGCCCCACCGGAATGGTGACTTAGAGCATAAGTGAAGAAACCAGGGGTTTATTAATGATCGTACCCATAACACTGCGGGCAAGAGGGCAAAAGCCAAGAGCCTGCGATGCCTCTTGCCCTGTTCCCAAGGCCACAGGGATGACAGCGAGTGCCAACCAGCCAACCCTCAACCCTGGCCTCTTCACAGCATCTCTCTCTGGGCTCCTGCAGGAAACCTGTGCCTCCTGCAGCACCCTGAAGTGCATCTCTGTATCCTTGAGCCTCCCCATCAGTCCAGCCTTCTCCTTTGTGGGCCTCACCAGCTCTGCTTTCAGCTTCTGCTGCACAGCTGAGCAGTTCACATGTGCTCGTCTTGCTTTCCATCTTCCGAGCTCTGAGCAGCACCAGTTCCTGTTGGCACTTCAGAACCTCTGTTTCCAGGCAGCTCTCAGTCCCGCGAAACGGGAGGGTGCAGGTGCAGGAATCTGTCGGTTGGTGTCATTGTTCAGCCCGGGCCAGCAGCTAAGCCCGACAGAGCCACCTGCTCATTCCCCCCAGGAGGGATAGAGGAGAGGAACTGGAAAGGTGGAAGTAGGGAACCCTGCGGCTGAGGCAGTTTAACCGGTAAAGCAAAAGCCACGAGTGCAAGCAAAGCAAAATAAGGAATTCACTCAGTACTTCCCGTGGGCAGGAAGGGGCTCAGAGGATTCGATGACATGGGGTCACGGGGCATCGAATCCAACTCAGGCTGGGTCACTGCTGCACTTGCACTGCCTCTTGTAAGGCTTGGCCTCCATCGGTTCGGGTGGTTTCTGCTGCAGCAGTTCCAGTACCCGCAGTTCAGACATGGGTTAGAGCAATTTAAAGGTACTGCCATCTCCAACCTCCCCCCCCCCCCACCACCTTAGGACCAGACCACGAGGTTTAACATTCAGTGAACCCCTGTTGCAGCTTGGGCTTATCCATAGACCACAGTTCATTAAGGGTGCACCTACTCGAAGCAGGGCCTCATCCATGAGCCACAGTCTCTTCAGTGGTATTCCTGCTGCAGCACGCACTTATCCACAGGCACAGATGCTTCGGGGTAGATCTTCTCCAGCACGGACCCATTGTTGGGCCTCAATCCCTTCAGAGTTATGGCTGCTGCAGCATGGACATCACCACGGCCACAGACACTTTGGGTGTCTCACCCACAGGTCACGGTCCCTTTGACTCGAGTTCACACCGCAGCGTGAGCCATAGTTCACACTCGAGTTCAGCAGCGATGCCCTGGGCATCTGCCAGCCCAGGCACGCGGCCATGGCTGCTATCTGTGTTCGCAGCCACAGCACAGTAAGATGATAGGCACCACAACAAAAAACAGAAGCAAAATGCAGCCACTACAAGCACTAGACTCATATACAGAAAGGCAAGCAAGACCCATGGCAAGCATCGGAGCCCATCAATTAATAGCTGAACAGCAATAACAGCTATAAGTTCAACCTAGCACGTTCCAGTCAAATCTGTCATTATCTCAAGCACTTCATACCTCACATTTGGCACCAAAAAGGACTGTTGTGCTTTAACCCCAGCTGGCAACTGAGCATCACAGCCACTCATTCACTGCCCCCCAGTGGGATGGGGGAGAGGATCCAAAGGGTAAAAGAAAGCTCATGGGTCGAGATAAAAGCAGTTGAAGAAGTAAAGCAAGAGCCCACCTCATTCTTCATGGGGAATGTCACTCCTTTCCAACCCACTCTGACCTGCTCTCTCCAAAACTCCCCAAACCAGCAGGGATGCAGAGCCACAGACTCATTGCCTTGCACCGGAGCACATCCAACTGCTGAAGTCAGTCTTCTGTTCCACGGAAACATCCTCCATTGGTCTTCTCACATTCTCCCACTCCATTAGATCCTCCTGCTCCTGTGTGTTAAGGACCTGCACGTCTCTTCCTCCTCTGTCTCCACCACATGTGGCTTTCTCCACCTTCAATCTGTCAAGTCTTGCTTTCCATCCAAAAGGGAAGAGCTGAATGGGAGCTTTACCACTTGGACCAACTGCCGCAGAGAATCCCTCTTCTATGTCTTTTGTGCTCCTATATAGGAATTCACACACACACTCAAATCTGTGGCTTGCTTTTCTGCTATTGAGTTTGGCGTTTGCTTTTCCAGCTTCCTCTGGACCACACCAATCTTCTAATGCGCTGAGCTACTGGGCAGTAGGGGGGCTGAGACAAGTCAGGCCTGGGGGATGAAGCTTTCACCAGGTCCCCTTTGCTTTTCCAGTATTTCTTTTATGGTCAACTTGGACTTGCTGGGTTAAAAGGAGGAAAATTAAGGAGAAAAATAGAGGGCGAGCAGGCTGGAGTGTCCCCAGTGCACAAGAGAGCTAACCTCAGACCTCAATTCCTGCTGCAGCTAGAGCAAACTACCAACCCCTTGACTGCAGGCATCAATCCTCCTCCTGGCCAAGTGCTTGCTGCGCCAGCACAGAGGATTGCTGCTGAAACACATGGCACCGGCCTCTCTGCAGCATAATGCTCCTGATGCCCTCTCAGTTTCAGACAAGGAACCACCATTGAGGGGACATGTCAGCGGCAGAACAAGGAAGCCCCCAGACCCTGGGTCCTGGTTCACGCAGCCCCACTGCCTGCGCAGGGCCATCCCCGGGACGACCGGCGCCGGACGCAGCCGGGCAAGTGGCGCCACCGTGTGGGAGCAGCCCGCGTTGCGCTCTCATGACCGTGTGCTACGGGGGTTTTAGGAGGGGATGCGAGAGAGTTGAAAATGAGGAAGTTAATGAAGCAAACCTCGACTCTCCCGGAAAAAAGCTTAAAGAGAACGTGAGACTCATCCAGAGAAATTCTCTCCTTTCCTTGCTGGAAGCCAAAGGGTATCTGGCTCCTCCGGGGTAAAGATGTCCTCTGCAGAGCAACTCATAGCCACACAGAGCTGAATGCTCCCACAGTCATGTCAGCTGCCATCCAGACTGATCACTGAAGAACTGTGCCCATGGAGATTCATTTAGCTCACAGGGGCATGAATGCGTTAACACTGATACACAAGAACCAGGAGTGTTTCAAAACACCAACTCCGCACCGATTTCTGCTTCTCCCTCTGCTCCCGCCCTCTGGACACAGGAGCATTTGAGTCCTGTAGACCCCTCTCACTAAGGGAGGGATAAGATACCCAGGGCAGACCTGCTAGCTCTGGCCAGGGCTCCGTTCCAACAAACTGTATCTCCCCAAGCCATTCCCTGCAGATCCTTAACAACGACTGTAAGACAAAACATGGTGTGGGGCAGCAGCCTGCAACCTACCACTTGCCTTGCTGTTTAAGGGTCTGGTTTTGCCCTGAGATCCACCTCCTGCCTGGACTGCAGTGTTTGGGCTAATGTGGGGCTACGTCTCAATGAACAGACATAAGAATATGTGCAGTGCTCAGAACAAAGGCTGTGTCACAGCAAAATCCTCTCCAAGCAGCAGCCTTGGGCACAGGTCCCTTGCTGGTACACTGCTTTCTTCAATGGCCTCTTTGTTGTGTGCTGCGTTCAGGAAGCTGCATTCAATTACCCCCATCGCACCTACGTATCCTCCCCTGCACCAGGGGCCAGAAATGAAGGGAAAGAGCTGCTTGAACCACTTCTGCTCAGTACAACAACAAAATAACAGTAGTTCTTCAGGAAACACTGACACACCAAACCCCTGATAGAGACAGCTCTGAGATACTGCTGCAAAGAGAACACCACTGCCCACACCAGTCCAGCTCCCAGCACAGAGGCCAGGACGGAACTCTGCTGACACAGTCCAGCAGAGCACACTTGGCTCTAAAAGACTTGCACAGGAGAAAGATGATCAAGTACACGCTAAGGGAATAGCGTAATAAATACATTTATTTACACGGCTTCTTCCCCCTCTCCTTGCCAGAAGGCTGACAAGGAAGACACGTGTGTAGAACAAGAGGAAAAAGCCAGTACACCCCAACAGTGTAAAGACAGTGCCCACCTCCCAAAGAAAAGCCTGGTACCCAGCTTCTGCCCTCCCCACTTTGAGATTTCCGGACCTCCATGTTAACTCCCAACAGTCCTTTGCTGTCGCAGTTACAACCAAGGAGCTCTCACGGCACATGCAGATCCACGAGGTTTGCAGTTATCCATCCCCTACTTGGCAGGAGGGCTCTCTGCAGCGGAGGAGCAGGGGATGGCAGAGTCAGCCTCTGCCGAATGCCCTTTGCTTTTCCCGAATTCAATGACCAGTGGCTTCCCCTGCAGCTTGTACCCGTTCACCAAGTGCATGGCGTCCTGCGCCGACTGAACATCTGCAATGAGAGAGCAAAGGGGCACAGGTTACACAGCACAGACACATGCGGTGTCCCTGGCTCACAGACCCTCAGCCTGCACCATGATACAGCGCAGCACTGGGATCCTGCAGCCAGAGTGACATCCCAATGGAAATATGGCGCATTAACAGACTGCATCCCTTCTGATAAATCCTCTTCCAATCGAGAAGGAGAATCGAGGAGAAGGTGCCTCCTTCTCCTTGGACAGCAAGCTTAGCACCAGCCCAGTGCCCTGCATGAACATGTGGCACCTTCCTGGGTCAGGGAGGAACTGAAAGGCACAAGGCAGTGACTCACCAGGGAAGGTGAGGAAAGCCTGACCCCTCATGCGGCCACTCAGGAGGCGGAACTGGATGGGTGGGCTGTCCTCCTTCTGGAACCGAGCAAACAAGGACACTAGGTCCTTCATCGTCACTCGAGGGCCCAGGTTCTTCAAGTACAGCACCTGCTCCAGAGACACAAAGGATCAGCTGGCCTGCACCATGCATACAGACACCTTCCAACCTGGTCCCAAGCCCATGCACCTCAAAGGCATGAATTGGTTCACTCCCTCTGCCACCCCAGAGTCCTTCTTCACCCATATGCTAACGGTGGGGTTTGGAAGAGAGGTGGGTGTATGGAGAAAGGCAGCTCTGCACTCGAGGCAGCATCATGCCTGCCTGTGCCAAGTACTTATAGCTCCAGTTATTTATAAAGCACAACAAGCTCCAGCTACCAGTTAAGCACTGAGTAAAGTCACAGCTTCTTGATCAGCGACCTGCCAGCACCAAGAGGGGCTGGGGCTGAAGTTCAGCCCTTTGCCAGGCTGGATGCATCTCACTAGAGGCAAATGTCCTCTTCCCTCCCTCCCAGAGTGGAGGCTGCTCTCCCTTGGCCAGGAGGATCAACCAAGCACCCTCTAACCAACAGGAAAGAGGATCCTTTGTCTGCTAAGGCAGCTGCAGGGCACGCTAACAAAGGAGAATAAATCCGGGTTCAGCTCAGCACACCTTGCTGGGGTCCCCAGGGTTGTAGGACGAGAAGCGGGGGATACTCCGGAGTTCTTCCTCTGAGAGACGGTTCCTGCAGATCTCCTCTTCTGGGACAAACTCTACAGGGTCTTTGATAACCACAAGACTTGGAGGGGGCTGGGGGGGCTTTGTTGCAGGAAGGCTGGGACTTCTTTCCTGTTGTGCCTGCTCTCCCTGGTCTGGAAGCGATGACACGCCAGCCACAGGCTCTTGCAGGGCCGGGGAAGGGCATGAGCATGCGCCACTCTTGGTAGGCTGGACTTCTTCAGGACGCTTCTTGTTTAGCAGCTCTTGGTAAACACTCTCCAGATGAACCATGGGGTCCTTTACATCTGTTATCCTCTTCTGAGTGTCATCTAATCCGCAACAGAGAAACATGGCAATGCGACTACCACCAAGAACCTGGAAAACCTGACTCCTTCAAAACACTTTCCTCCGGCATGCAGGGCCAGGATGAGCCATGCTACCTTTCTACACCGCTACGGGACTATAAACTTCCAGGGACATCAGATTAAGCTCCTGGGTTTAAAGAAGGTCCATAGCATGGACTGACCAACAGTATCTCCTTTGCTCTACTTAATGGAAATGAGGACAGATGAGAGAGGGGCATCTGTCAACCTACACACCTCAACCTTGCTCAGGGACCAGAGTGCCAGGGCAAGAAATGCTATTATCCCAGGGACATGGTACTGGGAATCAGCAACTGGGCTCCAATTCCATTTGGCTACTGGGAGAAGCCTTTAACAGGTCACTCCTACTCTTTCCACCATTGTTAGACTGCAGATAAATGAGAGAAGGGATGATCTCTAGCCCCAGCCAAAGCATAACCCCCACTGCTTTTCCACATACTGAGCTGAGCTCTGCAGCACATCAAGATCCAGGCTTCCCAAACAGAGATGGACTTTACAAGCCTCTATATTAAACCCTTCAGAGAACCCACTCTCTGTCTGCTCATGTAAGAGAAGAAAGTATCTCCTCCCACACAGTGCCAAAACAGAACCATGTCTTCAGGGACAGAAGGCCAGACAGAAATGTGTTGGACTCCCACACCCTGGCTCTGCATGCTGGAACGAAGGCAGAACAGCTCTGAGCCCACAGACCTTCGTGGTAGAGCGCCCGGAGGAAGGAGTGCCGGTCTGTTCCCTGGAAGAGGGCATTTTCAATCTCCATCTCCCGCCGGCTCAGCTGCTTGCTGCCAGCAAACCTCTGCGGCAGAGCCAGGATGCGCTGACGCTCTTCCATCTTCTCCTGGATGGCATGGAGTCGGTCCTGTGTGGCCTCTGGGGCTGCTCCCAGCCCACAGCCCTGGAAGACAGACAACAGCTTGGCTCAGGTACGGCACGTACCTCCTTTTCAGAGGCTCAGGATCCTCCAGCCCCAGAGCAAGTGCAACTAGGAACCGAAGAGCAGGTCATTGCAAGGGCAGGACACAAATACAACCACTCAGCAAGCCTCAGGTCCTGAGAGACAGAGCCTTTCTCCTGACTTCTGTGCTGCTCTCCTTTCCCTGGCCTCACTGACGGTGCCTGTGCCCCTCTGCCCCAGCAGACCCTGCCTCTGCCAGCTACACCTGTTTTCTAAGGCCACCTGCAGTAACTGCACAACCCCCCTTTGGTATTTCTTTTGCCATGTCTGTAGCATTCTTGAGCTGAACTTCCCACAAAGCTTTTGGTCTATGACCCTGACACCACTGAGAACACCTTATGTAAGCTTCCATTTGGCACCCAAAGATATGTTTATGCTAAGGACTGAATCCCTGACGAGATTCAGTGTTTCCATGAACCAGCCCGCAGAAGCCACGCAGCTACTGCTGCCCAGACCTCAGAGCTAATCTGGCTATGAGCAGCATTCCTGTATAAATAAACCTCACTGCACAGACCCAGGGCACTGCTAAGATGCACCAGACCCACACTGCCAAAGCTCAGAGACATAACCCATCCACCCCTATCAGAATCCAGAGAACACGCTTTTATGGGGCTGCAGATGATTTTCTTTCCTCAAGTTCAGTTCAAGAGTTACTGTGGCAGCTCTTTCTGCCTCAGGCAAGCACCAGGCTTTCTCCCTGCACAATCCAACAAAGACTTTCCCACAAGTACCTCTCCCGCCTGACTGCATGGGCCCACATCTGCACAGCTCCCATTCACTATTTCACGGCTTCCCTGGGGCACAAAAGGCCTTTCATATGAAGAAAACAATTGTGGAGAATCATTTGTAGTACTTTGTTTCCAAAAGAGCTGCAACTTAGCAGCTGACAGTAACAGAAGCACTCAGTGCTGTGCCAAGAGCTCCATGGGCAATCTGAAGTCCTCTCTGTCTCAGCTCGCTGCAATCTTTCACTCGGACCCTCCACATACAAAGCTGAACATCACTACCTGGCTTGAGCTTTCTCCCTAAGTACTCTTCTTCTCTCACCAGCTGCAGATGTATGCTAACGCCACTGGTTCTTTCTGTCAGGGTACTGTTCTCCGCGCTAATCTTTATTTCTAAATGTCCCAGAACTTATTCCATACCCAACACAACAGCTGCTGCTGCTGCTGACATTCATTTTCATTCTTCAGTTAACACCACTACTCTCTAACCCAAGCTTTAATGCAGGCCACACCAGGGCTGGGCTGGCACTTAAACAGCAAAGCAAGTAATGACCAGCTGGAGAGAGGCAAACCCATGATGACCACAGCCAGCCTCCTCCTGCATACAGCTATTGGTCAGGAAGACGAAGCCAAGGATCAGCCCAAGTCCTTCTGCTTTACAACATTAAAAGCACGACACTCCAGTGCTGACAAGGGAGGAGCCTGAAGGCCCCTTGTCTCTGGAACGTGAAAGAAAAGGGCGGAGGGAAGGGGAGGAAACATGCTTTGGTACTGCTCTGCCACAAACTGCACCTGAAGAGGAGCACATCACTGCAATCACACCCTTGGTCTAACAGCTCGATGCTGCTATTTTTACGTGGCTGTTTCAAGACCCTTGAAACATATGCAAACCCCCTGGGACAGTCTCCCTACAGACAGCTATCCCAAGCTAGCAATGGGATTCTGGGATGTGTCAGAATACAGAAAGCAAGAGGCTGAGGTGCTCTGTTTCCTTCTTTTTCTCCTCCAGCCTTTAAATCTTTCTTACTCAGCTATAAACTGGTGAAATGATTTGCTTGAGACCATCAAGGAAGAAACAGGAATACAGTCAAGTTCTGCTGTATTCCAAAGGACCAACTCTTCTTTCCACCATAGCTTTTAGCAGAGACCATTCCACCAAGGCAAACAGGCCAGAAGAAATGCGGGATCATGCTGGCTTAAACATAACACACATAGAGCAGCCATTCTTTGCCAGTGGGCTTACAAAGGACTTATGTTTTCTACCAGGGTGCCACAGGCTATGGGGTGAGGGCCATGACCACGTTCACATCAAAGCAGAGCACGCCCACCTTTGCTGTTGAAGCCCGATTCTTCCAGAGCAGGATCTCCGAGTCGGAGAGCCCCAGCTCCCGGAGAGAGGCAGTTTCTTTGTTGTTCTCCTGCAGGGCCTGGAACTGTGACAGCGTCAGAGCCCCCGCAGCCTCTTCCCCAAAAGGCTTGTAAAAAGCTGCAGGGGCGAAGCATCTCCGCTTTGACTTGCATCTGTAACCCAAAGCAACACAACAGCGCTGAGAAACTGGGGGAACAGGAAGGGGCTGGCCTCCCCCCAGCCGGGCTCGGGCGCCAAGCAGAGATGCTGTGTTTCTGTACTCTCCTGGCCCTCTCCAAGCCCATAAGATCCCACATGGAAGAAGGTGCCCCAACATGGACAGGAGGCAACTCCTGATGCTGTAACACCAAATGCCCCGCAGATGCAAATGCAGGCCAGCCTAGAAATTCATCCCTGCATCTGCCCAGGAAAACCAGTTCTGTTGCAGTTAATGGTTAAAAGAAGTTACCACCAGTGCTTGCTCCAGGAGACAAGGGGTGCTTATCTCCTGCTACAGCATCTTGGCAGGAGACCAGCAAAAGAGGAAGGGTTTACACAGCTGTTTTGGCAGACAACAGCCTGCATCAAACGCAGGAGGAGGCCCCAAGTGAGGCAACACTGCTGCTGTCCCTAGCACGGCCAGAGACTGCCCACAGGCCCCTCCACAGCCCCTCCAGGGGCCAGATCGGGACTTACTGCTCAATGGAGACAGTGGTATCAAGCTGGTGGTGAAGGAGGCTCTTCAGCTGCCGCTCTCCTTCTGTCTCCAAGTCTTCCAGGAGGAGCTCATCACTGGCCAGGCTGCTGTTGACCCTGGGGCGCACAAGAACAGAGACAATCAATAAGGCAACAGGGAAAACACTGCTCAAAACACAGCACTGCTACAGTCCCTCTGCCTCCTTAATGATTTTACGGGATTTAAAGTACAAGGAACCAAAACTACTTGACCAAAGCTGTATTAATGCTACCTAGAAAAGCCAACGCAATGCCAGACTACTTTGAGGAAGTTGAAAATATCCCTGGAAGCTTTCCTATTTCTTTTTTCCTTCCCTAAACAGCGTGTAATCTTACGTTTATTGCTGGAAAGTTGTTTCGTACCAGTACCCGAACAGACACTGTTGGCTTCAAGAGTTCACGAAGAATCACACAACCAGCCAGGCTGGAAGAGGCCTTAAGACCATCAGGTCCAACCATC
>JAOEHX010049872.1:0-12454 GCA_025448015.1 Bolborhynchus lineola
CAGGTACCGCGTGGCGCGGGCGGGGCCGTCGCGGGGTTCTCCGGCGCCTCTTCCACTCTCCCCCTCAGGCAGGACCATGGCTCCCCCTCCACCCTCGTTCGGGTTCCCTTCCCCGCCTCCTCCGGGGACTTGAGAGCTCTGCTGCCGGCGTGGGTAGGAGCGCTGGTGGAGATGGAGGGTGGGCGGTGAACGGGTCTGTAGGCAGCAGGAGTAAGTAATGGCAGAACGACTGAGTAATTGCTATAGTCTGATATTCGTGCAATAAAACGTGTCAAGTTTAAAGTAAGCCCTTCAAAGCCGAGGACTGTAGTTACACAGTATTGATGCTGCTTTGTTTGGAGCACACTGTACTCCATTATTACTCTGTTAGCACTGCTGACTTACCCTGTTTTCTTCATTTTATTTCCAGACTAGGATTGCTTTGCACTTTGGAATTTATTTAGTTGGACAATAGTCTCCCCGTGCCCCTTCTGTGCCTTGATCTAACTCTGTATATTTCTTTTGCTACTCTTGTTGGTTTGTCTCTCATGCTTAAGTTGTGTTGTTTGAGCAGTACTACTGCAATATGAGTTCTGTGTCAGCATCCCCCTGCACAGGGATGAAGATCTGTGAGTGAATTAGGGGAAGGGAAGCTCACTCTCTGGAGTTTCATTCATTTCATTATCCCTGTGTATCGATGTCAGTGGTACCCACATGCAGATCTGGTTGTGCAATCAGAGTCTCAGCTGATGATGTGGTTTCCTCCTTGCCTTTGTCGTCTCTTAGTAATAAACTGAGGCTTTGTTTTCCAGGATGTCTGTGCTCTGCTTGTCCAAGCCTGTCAGCTGGTTCACCTTGATGAGGAACATCTTGTCAGCAAAGTCTGTCAGCTTATCCATCACTTACTTAACAGGTTTCAGGTATGGAAAGTTTGGCCTTGTCCCTCCTTTCCTTGTGTGCTGCCTCCCGGGTCCCTCACTAAGCCAGGGAGACCTCCTGCCTTCTTCCAGTGCTGTGGAGCCAACCTTCATGCAGAGTTACTTGGATTTTTCCCTGTATTGCATATTTATTCTTAGCTGAGGTTCTGCTCTGTGGCTTTAGCTTGGTTCCTCCTGTAAAAACAGCTCTGTCAAACATGACACACCATCAAAAATACCCAGGTTATAGGACACTTGTGTTGGTTTATCCATTTCTTAAGTTTTGGCTGATTCTGTGATGCTCTGTAATTTTAACAGCCAGATCACCCAAGTCTGTGACCAATGTATCTGAGTATATTAGTATATACTAATAAAGCAGTTAATATATCCAGTGTATTAGCTCCAGCAGTACATAATGATGTTTTCTGGACCATGGTCCTCCTCTGTTACAACAGGTGCTGGTTGATGAACAGAACTTGAATTTCCTTCTTTCCTACTGCATCTCTGCTCTTAAACAGTGCAGCTCTTGGACACATGTGGAAATCGTGCAAGCCTTGGCAGCTCTTGTCTACAATAATGGACCTAAATGTCAGAAAGTGAGTTTACAGGCACCCTTTTACTATTTCTACTTTTATTTATTTTTTCCTTAAAAGAAAGGATAGAAAACTATCGTGTTCTCAAATGGCCTTATCTTCATGTTAGGATTAGGTATCTTTTAAATAGTGATTGATGGAAGTTGAATTTCAGGTGTGGTAGATGTGTCTACTAACAACAAGGATATAACAAGCTTCTTCCTATGTCAAATACCTCTGTACCTGCAGGCTGCAGCCCCAGCAACCATCTCTTACCTGGCTTGAGCCAAAGGGCACCAGGCTTTAGTCTGCAGTCTGACCACCCTGGTATACCTGTGTACCAGGCAGGCAGAACACAGGGAGCTTCAAATTGCCCATTACTCAGCAGGCTCCATTGAGGAGCCTGAAATTTATCCAGTAACCAGATAGTGGGCTCAAAGCCCTTTCAAAGTGGAGCCTATCAGATATCAGTCCTGAGGTCTGCATGAAGCTCTTTGTTGCTGCAGTGTGACTGATGGTGCTTGGTGTGTTGAATCCTGCTGTCGCCAGCTCTTGGCAGCGTGCAGAGCCGTTTCTGCTGCTGGGCTGAAGCTCGAGGAGGTGATGGTAGCAGTTTTGGAGCTGCCAGCTTGCGTGGGTTTGTAGCCTATATAACTGCAGCAATTTGGTACAGCAGTTGTTACTAACTTAGCTTTGTGTCTGGGAAGAAAGCAGAAACTGGGACTCAGCCTCAACTGTGCTCACACTCGGTAATTTTCAGTACAAAATAAGGGAACTTTGGAAATACATATTTTCATGTCATTTTTTTATAAACATAATCTGTGGGATCTGGAACTGCAACTGACAAGTGTTTTTGGTAGCATAGATATGTTTAGCTACCAAACAGAAACAGCAGGAGGCTGAGGGAAGAGCAGTGATTCCTAATGGCTCCTGGTGATTTGTTTTAGCATCTCCCGGATTTGCTGGGCGAGACTGGGCTTTTGGTGCAGCTCAGCGATGCTGCTCAGCCCGATGTGGAACTCCGGAGGGCAGCAGTACGCAGCATGGCAAACCTCTGCCTCAGGTGTGTGCGAGCCTTCCAGATGGGGGAGTGGGTGCTTTAGGAGGTGTACATCTGGCAGCAAGGACAGCTGGTCTGCTCTGGGCTGGGAACAGCAAATTTAGGTCTAGTAAGGGGTATATGCATGAATTTGAAATGTAGAACTTCAGTGCTCCAGGATCTCTCTTCTCTGGATAAAATGGTAAACTCTCAATCTTCCAGAAATAATGATACGGAGATTGGTTTAAGGAAGAAAATAAGAAGTGTAGTTCTGTGTGGTCCCTGCAATGATTCTCTGGGTTAATTTTGCATAAGAAATTGCCAGTGAAAAGCTTTTACAGTGATTGTCAGTTATCCCATTTTTCCGTTCTACATGTAAATATGCTGATGCCACAGTCATTCTAAGCTCTTTTCAATGCTGATTTTTGCCTAAAGAGCATTTATAAGCATGAGAGCTTGTTAAGCTATGCTTGGAGAGTCATTGTAATCAAGAAGCAGGCCACAGAAGCAGCGTAGGTGTAAGGCACGCTATGACTGTACTAGCTCTTTGTGTAGAAGGTTTCCTTCTGTTCTTTACAGTGGTAAAGCTGATCCCTTTCAAAGAGCCACCATCCATCTGAGGCTGTGCTCTTCAGCCTAGCAGAGGGCTTAGGTCTGAGCCGGTGTAACTTTATAAAGCTGTGGGATAGATTGTAAACCGACCACTTGTCTCTTCCTGCTTTACTCTCAGCGTGCCTGAACAGCCGTACTTGGATGAGTCCTACAGAAGTGTCTGTTTTCAGACTTTTCTAAGTGTTCTGCAGTCTTCAAAAACCCCTGATGTAGATGACATCACTTTTTGCATGGTGAGTGTAATTGTCTAGAGTACTCTCATTAGAAGATTGTGTTGCTGGAATGTTGGAATTTGGAATATGTGACATTTGGAATGACATCAACTGAGATTTTGCTTAAATAGTCTGTTTTATTAATAAACATAAGTAACTGTCCCAGTAATTATGTTGAGTTAAACCATAATTGCTCAGAAGGTCACTTGAAAAATGTGAACCTTCAGTGTTTTGGGATGGAAAAGTAAGGAATTCTGTGTGTTGGTTTTCAGTTACTGCAGAACGCACTGAAAGGTATCCAGTCGCTTCTCAATGGTGGAAAGATGAAACTAATGCAGACTGACCAAATTGGATCTCTTCTTGCAGTATTAAAGGTGAGTACTTCAATCCACCTTGAGAAGGAGGCAGACTCTGGAAGATGCATGTTCCAGGTGCCTGTTAAATGGGAAGCAATAGAAGACAAGAAAGAGGGAGCAAAGAAGCCTGAGCGTGGTCAGAATGCGTATTGTGAGATATAAAGATGATGTTGAGCTTCTCTTACAGCTTCTTAACTGGTGTTCCCACAAGAGAATGTGAGAGAAAGATGGGAGGCTCATTTTTTTGGACCCCCTTAAAATCCTTCTAGATATAGTGGATTTTCGGATGTTGCAATGCTGTTATATAGCACTTATAGGGGAGAGGCAAGACCTAGGGGAAGGATTACAACCCCAACTGAATATTGATGAACACCTGAGTAAACAGAGTAAATCTTTGTGCTGTCAGGAAAGGAAAGGACCCTAATGTTTTTGTTTCTATTCTAGAAATGTATGTTTCATGGACTGCCAGGACTGAGCATAGAGATGCCAGCAGCCTTGTACCCAGTTCCGTTACCTCAGTACGATCAAAGGTTGCCTGCCAAACAGGAACAGTCAGAACCAGCCACCTTTAAGCAGACAGGGGTAAGTTTGTATTACACTGATTCTGCTGCATGTTCACTGTGCACGTGTTTGCACAGTTGTATGTTACCTGGCTGATGTTAGTGGCTCTTTGTGTTTTGAGCATCTGATACATTTCACATTCTTTGCTTTAAAGGTATTGATCATAAATCTCGGCTTTGAGTAAAATTGCTGTGTAAACTCAGATGAGGAGAACAAATGGCTCTGAGGAGATTGCTTTTCCTGAGCTGAGCTCTCTGCATCAGTTACTCATCTATAGCCAAGAATTCTTGGCCTGCAGATATGGGATTGGTGCGTGCAGACGAGGCAAAGCTTCTTCTTTTATAAGTTACATTTTCTCTCTAACACTTGCACAATTGTTTGACTCTTTCCTAGGGGAGTCAAGTTCATCTCGAGGCTGATTTCCTCCCCCCGCCCCATTTGTTCTGCTTAATCCTTGCACAGGTTATTTTTTAACCCTGCAAACATTTTGGATTACCAATTATCTGAAAGACATGAGAGAAAATAAAGATGTGCCGTCATGTTGACTTGTTTCTTTTTACATGTTGAATGTCTACTGCAAATCTACAGCAGCATTTACCATTCCTCTTCTTTAATCACTTTTATGTGAAATAGGATTTTTAACTGAAAGCTTTCTTGGAATTCTTTTGCTTTACTGATAAAGAGGCCAAACCTTACATTTTAAGGCTATTCAGATATTAACCGCTTGCTTACACTAAGGTATTCCTATACTGATGTTACTGTTACCACTAATAAGCAGAGTTTGTAAACTCTCAGGTATGAAAGAAGTGGGTTTTGTCTTAAAACAGAGCAGAAGAAAAAAGTCCAAAGGGAAACAAAAGAAGGGAGAGTTTGTGGAGGAAGGAAGAGATTTGGGTGATGCAGGAAATGAATCAGCCCTTGGAGCAGACATGATGAAATTGCACTTGGGGAATGTGCAGAAGAGTCCTGGTTCAGAGCCTCGGAGTCATGCATCAGATGTTGCAAACGTGCCTGCTGGGAAGGATCGCTTGTCTTCACGTTATCCTAGTTGGAAGAGAATCAGCAGCAGTGAGTCGGAATATTCCGATGCTGAAGGTGGAATACAGAGCAAAGTGAGGTGATTGTTGTTCATGTAAACATAAAACACAGCAGCAGAGTGTGCTGCTGTTCATAATGATTTCAACTCGTGTGTCATGTTAAAACATACCTTCTGTCCCTGCAGACCTGACATGGATTTTACATGTATGCAGCCTCACACACTTCCCACATGATCCTGGTGCTTTGGTCTAAAGCTGTTGAGAAAATCAACAGCTTTGGTTTATGTGATGATACAAGAAGATAGGAAAGCAGTGATTTGTATTGGTTTGGAAGTAAATTTGTTCTTTCTCTTCCTGTTCTTGGTCTAAAGAATATCTTCTCGCAGCTGGCCACTAATGCTAGGAAGAGGTTAGGTCCATTACTCTTCTTTGCTGCTATTTCATGAATCCTTTTGTTTGTTTTTAAGATCTTACCAAGCCAATGTTCGTCAGGGGGCTCTGGCCTGTTTCCTCTCTGCTATAAAATCAATAGAAAAAAGAGTTCTTTATGGCTACTGGTCAGCGTTTGTTCCTGATGCTCCTGGTATTGGCAGCCCCCAGTCAGTGTCCTTGATGACTATTGCTTTAAAGGACCCTTCTCCAAAGGTGAGGCAGCTCTGGGTAGATAAAGCTTTGTATTTTTTGCTGTGTTAATCTTGAATTGTCTTCTCTGGCCTTCAGTAAGTACTTTGGCACTGTGTCTGTGTTGCTTGGTCACTGTGCTGTGAGAAAAGAAGAGGATGTATTGGGTAAGGAAACAAAGGATTAGTTTTATTGTGAGATAAGAATAGTTGGAGTTGAGTTTTTTCTTGTGTGCGAAAGAGAGTTTTCTAACTTCTAATGTTCTCCATCAGCTCAGAGGAAGTGTTAAAAGTGGGTAATAAATGTTTTATCATTTCAGACCCGTGCCTGTGCTCTTCAAGTCCTCTCAGCCATACTGGAAGGCTCTAAGCAGTTCCTTTCTGTTGCTGAAGACGTTAATGATCACAAGAGAGCTTTTACTCCCTTCTCTGTAACTATTGCTTCTAGCATCCGGGAGCTGCACCGCTGTCTGCTGCTGGCCCTGGTGGCAGAATCCTCTTCTCAAACACTGACACAAATAGTCAAGGTAACTGTACTGTTAGTGTTCCGAATGCTGCCCAAGAGGTGATACAGGCCTCTGAATTAAGTCTTGAAGAAAGATTGCACAGGAATTACTGTAGCTGTTGAGGACTAAGGTGGTGGTGGGAAATAATCACCATCTCATACAACTTCATTGACTGAGTCTTCCTACAGAGCTCTAGGGTTCTTTTCGGCACAATTCTCTCGTTCCTGCATTCCTTTTGTGTAGTTTTTGAAGTTGAGTGAACCTGTAAAATGATTCTGAAGACTCACACTGGCTTTAAAACTGGAAATTGGCAAAAAAAGCTTTCCATGGGCTACTGAAATTCCTTGGTCTGTATGCCAGGTCACAATAGTTAAATAGTTGCTCTTAGGAGCCAAGTTTGTAGCCAGCTTTCGAACAGCAGATGATTGCATTTGTTTTAGGTGCCCTCAGATAATTAGCTGTCAAAATGACCTAAATTGCCAATGTAAAACCGAATGTGTTGGAGGCCAGGCTGACATCATAACCACTGCTCCATGCGTGTTCTTCTGTGTGTTCCAGTGCCTTGCAAATTTGGTTTCAAATGCCCCATACAGCCGTTTAAAACCTGGCTTGCTGACGAGAGTGTGGAACCAGATAAAGCCCTACATTTGTCATAAAGGTTTGTACTCTGTTTGGCTGGAGCCTCATTGTGCATGTGATATCTTAATTCAGCATTGCTTGTTATGAAATAGTTGTGGATTTTCTTCTTTCTCCCTGTGCTTCATAAATACATAAACATATTTCTGTTGAATTTCATGTTATGATCTGTCTGGTCTGAAAACTGCTGAAGGATGCTGATGTGTCAGTGAGATGCTAATGGAGTGGCTTTTTCTTCCCCTGCCTTGTTCTTTCTTGCAGATGTTAATGTCCGAGTTTCTAGTCTCACGTTATTAGGGGCTATAGTATCTATCCAAGTACCTTTACCAGAGGTGCAGTTACTTTTGCAGCAGCCCAGTTCTTCAGGGCTAAGTAATAGTGGTAGCACAACCCCTCGTCGTTCTAATTCCTCTGAGCAGTGGAGAAAACCCCTCCCCTCAGAAGGGGAGCGTCCGGATAATCCATCAGGATGCACATCTCCAGAGCCATGCTGGCTGCTCCGTCTCTGCGTTTCCATCATCGTTCTGCCCAGAGAGGATTCCTGTTCTGACAGTGATGCGAACTTCCCATCGTTTTCCAGTGTTTATGAACCATGTCCCCTTCGACTGGAAGCCTTACAGGTGGGGAGATACTGAATGCATTGCTCTTACAGGCACTCTTGCTTAGTTCTTTAGCTACAGGAGACCTCACTTACAGTAAATAATTCATTGTGTTGCTACCTGATAGTGCTTTTGTGGCTGGTTTTGAACAAGATAACAAACAGGAAGGTTTTGAATGAGCTCTAGTATTCTAGAAGTTGTACTGCAAGGTGTATCTGTTACATCAGAGTTTAGCGTGTGGTTCCACTGTTGATTTGCACATGAGTATCCTCTCTGTGTGTCTTTGGGCTATTTTGGTTTAATAAAAGGAAAAAACGGTGAATGGTTTCTCTTTTGTTTGTGTTTAGGTGTTGGCACTTCTTGTAAAAGGCCATTTCCCTATGGCTCAGAGCTATTTCCTGGAGGTTGGAGAAGTGGCTTGCAGATGCATGGAAGAAATGGATCCATCCATTCAGCTTCACGGAGCCAAAGTAAGAGCATGAGGAACGTTGCTTCACTGCGTCCATTTTATCTATTAGTATGCTTTGCAAATACAGATGAGTAGTAATGGATATTAAGGGCGTGTGTGATTTTGCATCTGCTGGTGCAGGAGCTGTATTCTGTCACCCAAAGGACAGCTCAGAGGAGATTTCCTCCTTGTGTGGCAATTTTTTATGCTGTTCTAGTTGATGACTTGATGTAAGAAAGGCTCTTCCTCCAATTTCTTCACTAGTAGGGACAGAATAGAGTCCAAAACAATACTGAATCTTTCAGTTTTGTTCCCTGGGTAAATAATTACAGTCCTAGGTAAAGGTTGCTATGGTTCCGTGGAAATTGAGGCTTCCCTGATGAAGACCCAGTTGCCTTTTGTTTCCTTGCAGCTCCTGGAGGAGCTGGGCACAGGTGTACTGCAGCAGTACAAACCCGATTCAGGCGTCAGCCCTGATCAGAGAGTACCTGTCAGCGTGGTAAGTGTGTGGGCTCCCTCTGAGATTCTCTGAGCTTCCTTTCTTGAGTGCTCTGCAAAGCCACTGGCATGGATAAATAAATCAATTGCAGGAAAGCAGAAAGGGACTCAGTGCCATGTGGCTTTGTAGGTGCTGATATGTAGAATTTCGGTAGGCTTCCTTTGTTGTTCTGGTTTTGTCTGTAGGCAGGTGGGGGGGGTGGTGTTGTTTTACATGATATTAACACTGCCCCTCTGTCTTCCCTCATTCCTCCTCTTCCTGCCTCATCTAAGTCAGAGAGCTGGAAGAACAGAGTTGGTGAATTGACATTGTTGCAAGGCCAGCCTGCATGCTCTGGCTGCTCACAAGTGCAGAAGTACCACAATACATGTGATTTCAGGGAAAGCCATTGTTTGAGGCTGGCTGTTGGACAGCTTTGTGGAAGCTGAGGCACTGACATTCTGGTAGTAACTTAGGCCTGTTTAAGTCTTGCTTCTGTGAACAGAAGCCAAGTTTAAAAGCTTCCTTGGCCTATGCTCAGTATTGAGCTGGTCACCAGTGACCCTACACGATAGGAAACATTTCCAGTAGTACCAGGCTCCTCTTACGTGGTGTGAATGTGAATTGTCAAGCCCATTCAAATACCCACCTGTGTGGATTCAAGAAGGGGATCGTAATTCTACCTGATGCAAGCTAATCCAAGCGTATATGGCCTTGAGAAGGGAAGAAACAGAACTCAGTGAATAAGTGCTTGATAGCAGTACTAAAATGCTTCTGAATGCCAAGGTTTTTAGGCTTGCAAAGAGTTGCAGTCACTTCCATGCGTGATTATGCTACCTGCTGTAAGTATGTCTTAAAGATGACCATAGGAAAAGACAGCCTGTTGTAGCATTTAGGCATAATTGCTGAGTTTAAGTAGATGAACCTGGCTGCTTCCTCTTTAGGTTGTAACTTTCTGGACTATGATGTTGAATGGCCCTTTGCCTGGCACTCTTCAGAACTCTCCCCATGCCACTCTGCAGACAAGCGCCTGTGATGCCCTGTCCTCTATCTTGCCTGAAGCTTTCAGCAGACTGAAGGTAAGAGCACTCCTTTAAGGTGGCATTATTAAACCCATAGAGGCTTTGACCATGTCTACCAGATTGCAGCAGTGTAAAGCCTTTTAAAACTTAAAATGAGAGGGTAGAGAAACCTCTCCTATTTTTTGTAAGGATTCTGAACAGGTTGTGACCATTGAAGGCTGGAAAAGGCAATGTTGGGAGTTATTAATCTGCCAAAACAATTAAACTGTGGGTCACAAAAGCTATTTGGCCCTACCGTGAATACTTGGCCTTGTCAATGATGCAGGGGAGATGGAGGGCAAGAATTTCATTGCTTGAGGGAGGGGTGAAGGGTTGTTATTTTGCTGGTTAAATCTTTGAAGACACAGCTGAGCTAACAGCCATGGGCTGATGATGATCACCAGTTCACATGCATGGCTTTTCTCTCGGCTGGCTTTTAAAACACTGAACTGTGGAGATTGCCCTGGCAGAAGCAAACAAATATGTTGGCCTGACTCTCCTTTTGCAACATAAAAAATGCTTTCAAACATGAAAGCCTTGGCAGTGTACCGCCACTGCATTGTGCCTCTCCTTTTATGTCACTGTGCCCTTCTTGATGGGAGTACTCTGCCAGGTCCCATTTGCCCAGGAATTGCTAGTACAGCAGTATCTCTGGAATTCTCCATCTGGTTTCTCCAAGTACAGCATGTACCTCATCACCCTGTACTTTGATCCCATACACTCTCTTGTCCCTGTGACCATGTGGGTTCAAGTCAGTGCCCACTCTGACCCTTTGCTCTGATGAAACAAAGATCTTTGTCATGGCTTGGTAAGCTGACAATCTGTCCGGGATGAACTTAATCTGCCTGGCTGTCCTTGTTAATGGAGGGGAAAGAGTGAAGTAAGACAGGAAAAACCAACTGATCTAGTGGTTTTACCTCTGCTGGGCCGTGCTGTCTGCATTTGGATGATAGTTAATATTCTGGTTTCCTTTGTAGTCTTACCTAAACAGCAACAAGATCTTGTTTGCTGGAAGCATTCCTGTTTCCTGTGCAGCATCCTGAAATGCCACACGATTTACTTTAAAGATTATGCTCTGAATGGTAGTTTCTATAGATTCCGCATATGCGGGTTTTTCAATTGTCTTTGTGGGACAGAGATCTTTGCAGTTTCTCCCTATTGCCATGACTGGTTTCCCTTGCAGGATGACCAGCAGATCCTGTGCGTCACTCTGCTGCTTGGCCTGAACCACAGTGAGAACCCGCTGGTAAAAGCTGCTGCTGCACGTGCGCTTGGAGTCTATATCCTCTTCTCTTGCCTCAGGCAGGTCAGAACTGCCCTGGGTTTCTTATTTTGAGCCATTTCCTAAAGGCTTTGGTGAAGTGTAAGATGTGTGACAGGAGTTCTTTTGGAATGAATTGGCCTTCCCACTTGCTTTTGGTCTGTAGTGTGTGTGTAGCTCTTCCTTATTGTCTTCAGAGCTGATCTTGCCTCTTATGTGGTGAACAGAACCAGTACAGGTTTAAATGAGATGAAGCAGAAGCTAAAGTGCCTCATAAGCAAGAGCAAAAGGAGGGAAGCCAGGATCTTCCCTGAGCTCCTGGGGACAGAAGTGGGAGGCCAGGTTGGCACAAAGGAGCTGCAGGAGATGAGGTGGAGCTGTGAAGACAGAGCAGGTATACAACATGTTTTTAATGTGAAGCCTTTGGCTTTGATTTCAAGCTCAGAAGTAAGGCTTATCTAGAGAAAAATGATGGATGGTTTCCATAGGAAAAATTGATCTTGGCTGAGCTGGGAGACTCCGGAGTTTTTGCAGTGTGGCCTGAACTGAGTGACTGTAATAATCATGCAATAGCTGATGTTGAGATTTGATTCCAAAATACTTTGAAAGTAAACTCTTTACCATAGGCAAGGGAATGAAAATGAAACGTAATGGCCATAGAGGGGAAGATTAAACAGGCAGCTCAACGGGGAGGTTGGAGAAGGAATTACTTTGGGATTTGATGAGAGTAAGATTGGCAGTCCAGGAAGTTACGGTAAATCCAAAGTAACTAGAGCACTGATAAAGTGAAATAATACTTTGAAACCTTTCAGCAGCAGCCACTCAAGAAGAGGGTGAACTTGATCGCTGTTAATTTAAGATCAAACCAAGCTGTACAAACATGTTGAATATATGAATGGAGCTGGTCTCTGTGTAGGTATCGTTTCCCCTAGAAAGGCCAGGATGTGTGCGTTACTAAGGAAATCACCCGAGTTTTTAAAGCTTCCTAACTTTGCAGCAGTTCTTACTTTCATAGGATGTGATGTTTGTGGCAGACACAGCAAATGCTATTCTGGATTCCCTCCATGACAAGTCTCCAAACGTCCGTGCCAAAGCAGCTTGGTCCTTGGGCAATCTTACAGACACCCTGATCATCAACATGTACGTAAGTGGCCTTGGCCTCTGGAATTCCTCTCTCCGCCCCTACTCCTGTAGCATCACACAGAGGGTACTGATCTACTTAGTAGCAAAAATCCCTCAAATTTGGCGTAGATGCTTCTTTTTAACCACTAAGGCTGTGTGTCTGTGACCCTCTTACAAGAATCCAGTATCCATCTGGGGCTGAGTTCTAAACTGCTTGGGTTCAGCTCTTTCTACTCGTTAGTCTGGAGTATATTCCAAGTTTACTTTTCAGTTTTCTATTGCTTGTGTGTTGCTTTGTGTAATTGAGTCTTCCCTGGTTACTTTCAGCATAACACAGGAGGAAAATGAATAAATATTTAACCCTTCCTCTAGCCAAAGACTGACCCACTGTTACATTTTTAACAGGAGAAATAGTTATCATATATTGCTGCTACAGAA
>JAOEHX010049872.1:12554-24424 GCA_025448015.1 Bolborhynchus lineola
GAATCACCTCTGAGCAATTCATTGCCCTCTGTTTTTTATTACAGACTTAATGCATTGCTAACTGGCTTACTTGCATTGATAGTTTGGTTTTAAATTAATAAACGTAGTGGTCACATGTAGTAAGGTCTGCCTTACATATTAGCCCTCTAAAGGAGTGAAGGTTGTTCATACACCTCTCTAAAGGATTGTATCCCATCTTTGGGGATGGATCATCCGAACTGGACTTTCACTGTGTGATTCTCCTGCCAGGGAAACAATGGGACAAAGTTTTCATGAGGAATTTTCTGATCTCCTCCTGTTGAAAATGCTGCGCTGTGCAACTGAAGCATCCAAAGACAGAGACAAGGTACGAGTGAGGGGAGGGAGGGTGGAGTTGTGTCGTGGTGTGGTTAACTCTTGCATTGTTATGACAAGGAAGAAAAGGTGGGGGAGATGTCACCAGTTACTTTGGGGCATTCTGTCCCAGTGATGGGGAGCTGCAGCTCAGCATCCTCTCTTGAGGGCTCATGCTTGGAGGTTTCCTGTTTAACCTGCAGGGCTTTTGCTTGTGCTTTTCCCCAGTGCAGGAGGGGGTTGATTTGGTTCTTTTTCAGGGTGTCCCATTTGCACAGAACAATCTTTCTGGTGGCGTTTAAGAACTTGCCATCTGATAAGAGACCAAATCTGATTCCAGACAGGCTCCTTGTTTGGCTGAGCATGATTTCACAGCAAGCTTCACAAAAGCTTTGCCTGTTAAGCTGAAAGCCAAAATGGTTTGGGTTTTTTTTGTGTATATGTGTTCCAGGTCAAGAGCAATGCAGTCCGGGCCCTTGGGAATGTGCTTCATTTCCTTCAGCCATATCATATAGCAAACCCCAGGTTCAAGGAAGCCATCGAGGAATCTCTCCAGGCCCTCATCTCCACTGTTCAGAGTGAGGCCACTATGAAAGTGCGCTGGAATGCTTGCTACGCCCTGGGGAATGTGTTTAAGAACCCTGCCTTGCCACTCGGTGAGTAACTTGGCCCTCTGGCTCTGGATTTGCACAGCAAGTTGTGGTCTTGATAAGAAGGTCTCTGCTACAGATGCATTGGGGAGGAGGGGGGAAAGGAAACTGAGCAGAACCTTGTTGTCAGAGCATTCCTGCTAGTGAAGTAGGCTCAGATCCTGCAAATGTTAATACAGGCACCAGTGTGCTATATTCAGTTGGATCTGTGATGTTAGAAGAGAGCATGAGGATGGGATTATAGCTGTGAATAGATGCAAAACGTCCCTTTTCCTCCTAAAAACCAGTTAATCTTCTGAAGCTTTGTAAATAATTTTCCATTTCATAACCCCCGATTCTCTCATTTACACCAGAATAAATACAGTAAATGTAAACCCATTCAATGTTCAGGAGGTGGATTTATAGTTTTATGTATTTTGATTGAAGTGGGTTTGTTTTGGGGGTTTTAGGAGAGGCTCCTTGGACCGCCAAAGCCTACAGTGCACTTTCCTCAGTGGTGAAGTCCTGCAAGAACTTTAAAGTCCGGATCAAGTCAGCCATGGCCCTCTCCATCCCAAGCAGGAGGGAATGCTACGGCTCCACTGAGCAGTTCTGTCATATCTGGAGTGCCTTGGTGGTAGCCCTGCAGAAGAGTGAGGACACCGAGGACTTCCTGGAGTTCAAGTACAGTGCCAACCTCAGGACACAGATCTGCCAGGCTCTGCTCCATTTGTTGAGTCTGGCAAAGAGCACGGACCTGCCTGTCATTTGGGAAACCATAGCAGAGAACAGGGATGCTATCAAATCCTATGTCTTGCAGTACCTGAAATCTGGTGCTGAAGAAAACGAAGCAGGAACCCACACGGACTTGTGTGAGAGGGAGGGAGTGTTAAAAGGAGCTATTGAACATCTTGGTGGGTTAGAGAAGCAGCTGCAGGGCAAGGCTAGGGTAAGAGTGTCTGTTTATCTGCAGGATATCTTAACAAACCACAGCAGTGCTGCTGAACTGAGAGCCTTAGAAACACCTATTTTGGTGACCAACAGCCTACACTTCTGATAGGCACAGAGGAGAACGCACTGCTCTCACATGGGCCATCCGGAGCGAGCGCTTCCTCTAGCTGGTATTAAACAGTTGATTTCAGACTTACTGAAGTCATTCATAAACCTGATGGAAAAGATCTGAAGAACTTAATATATTTTATTATTATTTTTCATTTTTGTTTAATGAACCCCTGAGCTGTCCTCCCTTGGTTCCGCTTGCACATTACCCGTGTCCTGGGTTCAGCTGTAACAGCTATTTTTCTCCTTACCCATACTTGGTGCAGTTCTGTTACAGCATTACCCTTGGGAAACAAACACCTTCTCCTTCTTGGAGTGGTTTATGAAACCAGCCTGTTCTCTCAGCTTATCTGGAAGCATTTGGTTACTCTTGCTGCTCTAGTCAAAATCATGGTTGTAAAGGAAGGGCCTGGAAGAATTTTGGGTTTCTGAGCACTGCAAATGTTGTGTGCCTGCAATAAACCCCAAACTGCCAATATTTGAATCATTCCTTAGTGCAAACACACTTTGCCTTTACCCATCTGCCTTCCCTGTGTCTTATACCTGGCCTGTGCCCCCCTCCTGCCTTCCAAAACCTGGCAATTCCTTAGGTTGTTTAAGCCGGAGAATCCAAAGCAGGTCCTCCAGGGCTGGAATTCTGCCTTTTGAAGCAGTGCTACCCCTGGGTGGAGGTGCAGTGATGTTCTCAAGCACATGTGGCTTTGTTTCTGAAGCTCTGTCCCCTTCCCATTCCGTGCTCTGTTTGCTGTGTGCTTACTGTGCTGATAGCTGCAGGAGGACGGAGCTCTCTGATGTTGCTGGGGGCAAATCGATGCCTCCAGGAATGAGCCGGGGCCCTGGGAGTTAAGTGCTTGCTCTCCTAACCTCTGGGTGGATGTTTGAACAGAGCTCAGAGCGAGCCCTGGCTGTAGTAAAAGCTCTTTGGGATACAGAATTCTTCTGCTTTGTTCTTCCATCCTCGCCCCTGGTTTCAGTGGGCCTCAAGTGCTGCGAGTATCCGAAACCCCTTCACAGTGATGGAGTCTTTATTTATGCAGGTATGGAGCCACTTCCCTGGCATGAGTGACTTCTGCTGCAGCACAGAACAGCTCTGCCAATGTCTGGTGTGCAGTCTGAGTGCTGTGGAATGCTGAGCTGCTGCCTGGGACAGAGGTTGGAGAAGAGGGGTAGAGCTGAGCACCGCCACTGCCCTCACTGGTCCCTAATGGGGCTCTTGGCTTAGGAGCAGCTTGGCTATGCTTCAGGTTACAGATCACACTTGAGCTGACACTTGCTTCTTTTCTCTGCCTGCTGCGGTTGTACCTGCACCCATCTTTGAGTTCCCACCATCTGAACCAGGCTCTGTGTTACAGCTGTGTTCAGCCTTTAGAGGAAATCTGTCCCATTGCCACTGAAAACAGCTGTGGCTGTGCACACCATTGGCTGCTCCCTTCTGTACCATTTCCTGAGGGATGCTCAGACTCTGAGCATCCCATGCATCAATGTGACATGTTGCCACTTCACTAAAGACTGACACCAGTTCAGGTAGAGTCTGGATTTTGCGGTCTCATCCCACATGCTCATGACCTCCTATGAAGAGGATGGTCCTACGTTGATGTCAATGTTCATCCTTCTGTATAGGAATATCCTTTTCCAAGCTTTTGGACACCGTTAGCTGACTCTCTGGGTTAAAACCAGTGCATGCACAGGGGAGAGCAGGGAGGCAGGAGCTGGTTTTCGCTCTGGCTGGTGGAACTAATTCCCTTCAGCATCTCCTAGACCCATGTCCTGGGAGAGCAAAGGGGCAGCTGAGGGAATTCAGGCCTAATTTCTGGGTTGCTCATGGGGGTCAGCTGTGCCCAGCCCCAGGGCCTATTTCTGCTGATGCTGGTTATTCCTGGGTGTAGTTGTGCGGGTGCTGGAGCTGAGCTGGGTTCTTCTGCCTCATAGCCAGGTCAGTGATGGTTTTACATGTGTGATGCTTGGTTGTGGGGCAGCGTGGACCGCATGTGCCCTGTGCCACCTGCTTGCTGCCATTGAGAGCAGTGGGGCCAGACAGCCTCTGCCCTCACCTGGGCACTCCACTGGTGAAGCACGAGGTGCTTGGGGCCGGCAGCACCTTCCCCACCCCGGCCAAGGTTTTATTGTCCTGCCTCTTTATTGTTGTGTTTACAAGGCAGGCGCTTTATAGGGTTTCCTATGAACAGTTTCAAGGAGAAGGTAATTACCTTATCACATGCAGGGTGATTTATAGCCGAGGTGGCAGGGGGACATGCAAGCTCCCCATCGGCTCCGTTTGAAAGACAATCCTCCTGTTCTTCCATGCGGGGTCACTGGGTGGGGGAAAACAAAAGGGCTTTAGTGCCTGGTCCCAGCCCTGGGGTGTCTCCTGCGGCCGAGCCCAGAGGGAGCCTCTCCCTGTGCCGACGGTGTCTGTGCCCAGCACGGTCCCTGGGGCTGCCCGTGGTGATGGGCTCTGCCCGGAGCAGCCCAGTGGGTTCAAAGCTCGGGGTTGCAGCTCAGGTTGTGAAGTCCTCGTTGGGGAATTGTGTGCCTGGAGTCAGGACTCGGCTCTGTGTGGGGACGCTTTGGTGACTGGAACACTTGGTTTGGTTGGGTAGAACTCCTCACCAGTGGCCACAGACCTGGCTTGTGGCAGCTGAGGGACCTCTTACACCTCCATGTAATGGTTTGTATTTGAATGCTTGTTTTCCCTTCCTCCCGGTCACTCTGAGCAGAGGCAACAATTTACCTGATGCCTCGTGAGTTTTGCACACTGAGCAGCCTGATGCAGCTGCTGTGGCAGCTGAGGAAAAGGGAAAGGGCAAATGGGAGGGAAGGGACAACAATTCACCCCATTTCTCGTGGGGTTTGCACTCTGAGCATCCTGATGCATCCATTCCAGCAGCTGAGGGAAGGGAAATGGAAGTGGAGAGGGAGGGAAGGGACAGTTCACTCCATTTCATGTGATTTTGCGCTCTGAGCATCCCGACGCGGCCGAGTGGAAGAGGGAGGGAAGCGAAAGGGGAAGGGAAGGGGGCGCCGGCCCGGAGCTGCCCCGGCCGCCGTACCACGAGGTGGCGCCGCATCCCCGGCCACGGCGGTCGCGGTCGCGGGTCCGGCCCCGGGAGGCTCCCGGTGATGGGCGCGGGGGGTCCCGGCCGACCCCCCCCGGGTCCATAGCACACAGTGGGGTGCGGGGGGAGCTGCCCTGGAGCAGCGGGACCCGGACGTGGCCCCCGCGTGTTCCTGTGTGTGATAACCCGAACGCGGGTGGGACGGCGGCGATGCCCGCGGGACGCGGGGTACTGATGCTGCTCGGCGGGCAAGGGGAAGGGGGCACCTCACCTGCCCCCTCATGGGGCCGGGATTAAGCTCTGTGGGGCCGGCGATAGCACGTCAGTGGTGAGCAATGGGGTGGCGAAGGCAGGGGTGACTTCCAGTGGCGGGGTCAGCGGGAAGCGGCTGATGCTCGGTTCATGCCCGCCGCCCCCCAGGTAACAAATGGCTCTGCGCTGCCTCGGGCCGCCCCTCCGCTAATCCGGTGATTTTTATCCTGTCTGCTTCCCTCTGCTGCCTTCCGCCCCGCCGCAGCCTCCCTGCACTCCTCCCGGGGCTGCTCTGGGGTCGCCGCTGATGGATGGCCCCCGGCAGCGCCCGCATGGCCCGAGCCGCTCTGCTTGGGTCTCATTTGTCCATCGCGCCAACCTCTGCTCCGAGGCGATGCTCTTCCCGGGGCTGAAAACCCCGTGTAGGGAGGGTAACAGCGGGAATATGGACATAGGAACCCGCGAAACACCGCGCGAGCAGCGCCAAGTGGCGATGGGACGATGATGGCAAAGGGGCTCGGAGAGCCCCAGCGAGCAACAGCATCCCTGGGGTTGTGCCACCCATGGGAAACGAGCCTGTGCTGCCAGGGGGGCCCGGCCGCTCCCCGGGGGCCCAGACTGGTATTTCAGTCTAGACGTGTTGGTATGTTTCAGTCCAACAAGTTTCCTTGACGGCCCAGCAGCCAGGCACCGGCACGCTCCACACTGGCACCGCGGGGGCTTCCCGCAGGGCACAGGGGACAGGAATACACCCAAAAGCCTCCTCCAGGCTCCCGGGGAGGCCCCAGGAACGTTTGCCCTGGAACGGGAGGGAAAACTATGCGAAACTTGGAATTTCCTCATAAAACCAGGGGCAGAACTTGCTGCATCTTGCTCTGCGGAGGGCTTGCGTGAAAACCTTGATCCCACATCGCCTGCTACCCCCGTGCACGCCAGGGCTGGGCTGGGTAAATACTTTTGGGGGTTCACCAGGGCTGCGGTGACTCAGGGCTCAACCCCATCCCTGCGGGCGCTGGGATGATGCTGTCCCCATCCCTCCCTGTGCCACCCATCCCGCGGGACGCTGGGGTCTGGCAGGGTGGACAAAGGTGGCTTTCAGGGCGCCGCCGTGCTTGGGCATGCTCCGGGATGTGTGAAATTCGGCTTTGGCCCAGCTCCTTCCTGGAGCGGAACTGTTCCCAGCGAAACCCGTCCCCGCCACCCACCCCTAATGGGTTTTCTCTGTGCGCCTGCATTAATGACCGCGAGGCCCGGCCTCATCGGGGGGAAGCCATGCAAGTAATTGCCTGCATGTTTAATTCGGGGTTATGATAGGGGAAGCGCAGTCACACGGCGGCCGCCCGGGCTCCGCGCCATTGACTCCTGCAATTTGCTGCTTGGGTTCTGCCCTCCCGGCTCCCCCCACGGCCCAGAGGGGACCCCAATAGGGGCTGGACCCTCCCATGGAGGGCACCCAGTGGAGAAACGCATTGGGGATGGGGGTTCCACTGTCAGCAGGGGTCGGGGTGCGCTTGGCCAGCGTTGCTGTGCCCACAGGGGACTCTTGCTGTAGTTGTGAAGCTGTTTGCAACCTCCAACAGCATTTGTGGCCTCCAAAGCCCCTCTTCCACTCACATCCAGTTGCTTTGCCTATGGGAAGTTGGGGTTTGGTCTTTTCCCATCATGGTGAAATGGCAGAGGTGACCCCTGCCCAGTGCACAGCGTGAAGTGGGGAGTGATGGGCACCCATAGCCATGGGGACAGTGGCCAAGACTTGGGGTACCTGGGCTGGGGGCTCCCTGTAGTGCAGCCACAGCTCACACTGAAGCTGTCCCAAGGGCAGAACCCCCATAACGGGGACCTCCCCCATCCCCCTCTGTGTCCTGGGCTGCAGCCACCACCCCCTGCTTTTGTTTTCCCAGAAAACAACCCCAGCCCTGCGCTGGTTCCAGCTCACTTCCCTCCCCTTTGTCTTGGAGTCAATCAGAGGCCGGAGGACGCTCGCTAAAGCAGAATGGCATCTGCCCCGTGTCTGGGTGCCCTGGGACGGTACCAATCCGGGCTCCATCCCACATACCATGGCCCCGGCTCCTCTCGGGAGCCGCTGCCTCTGCCCCGTGCCGGTGCCTGGGGCTGGAGCGCCGTTGTGGGGTTCCGTGTGCCGCGATCCCCGCGCCGATAGCATTGTTTGCCCTGACACGTAAGCCGGTGACAACCTGCGGGAGCTGTGCCATGGATGGCGGCGGCGCTCCCGGCCTGCCCCGCGTCCAGCGCCTTTTATAGCCCAGCAGAACTTGTTTGGCTGCGGCAGCCATGCAGAACCCGGGGATGGGCTCGGAGCCCCCACATCCACACCCCAAGAGCCACAAACACCCCGTGTGCTCCCCCAGCTGCAGCCTCAGCTACGGTCGAGGGGATCCCCTCCCCACCCCCAGGTCTTATATTGAGGGGTCTGAGGTTTCGGGGGTCCCACTGGCGCTGGGAGCATGTGGATGGTAGGGATGCGGTGGTCAGAAGGGAGCTGGGCCGTGGCTATGGCAGTGCTGAGCCCCACAGAGCCAAGGGGCAGCTGAGCAGCCCCACAAGGGTCCTGCCTGCGGTTGAGGGGCCGCAGCACCCCTGTGCCCCCCCCTCCCCGAGCAGCAGCGTCTGGGCAAAGGACGGGAGGTGAAGACGGGCTATGAAAGTGTTTCTTTGCTTTGCTTTCGAGAAGGGAGAACTTCAAAGGGGCCATTTATCAGCAGACAAAGAGTCCCGAGTTGTTTGCAGAGTGTAAGGGAGAAGCATTAATTATGGCAGTGTCAGGCGAGCGCCGCTGCTGATGTCCTCCTGCCCACCCGGCCCTGTCCCACTGCCACGGGTGGCTCCTGTCTCTGCTGCCCCGGTGCCATCCCCGGCTCCTGCCTCCGCTTCCTCTGTCTGGTGCCGCACAGGACCCGCCGGGGGGATGGCACCGCTGTGATGCGTGTCCCAGTGTGGGTCCTGTGGTTGGTAGGGGTGATGTGGGGATGGGGGCTCTCCATTGTGTCCCTTCCAGTGTTGAAGGCGGGGAGAAATCCATGGCATCCCAGCCTGGTTTGGGCTGGAAAGGACCTTAATGCTCCTCTGGCTCCAACCCCTGCCACGGGCAGGGACCCCTTCCACTGGAGCAGAGTGCTCCAAGCCCCTGTGTCCAACACTGTCAGGGATGGGGCAGCCACAGCTTCTCTGGGCACCCTGTGCCAGCGCCTCAGCACCCTCCCAGGGAAGAGGTTGGTACTGAGCAGCCGGGGAGCATCTTTTCCCCAGGGCAGCCCAGTCTGAAACTGCCCTCAAGGACAGGGGCACGTGGTGGAGGAAGGCTCATTTCTACATCCCTGCCTTGCTCTGTGGCTCCATGAGCCCTCAGGCACATCCCTTCCCAGAGCAGGTCATGCAGCACGGCTGATGATGGGGTGTCTGAGGGGTTTCAGTGCCAATGGGGTCCCTGTGCTGGGTGGATGCCCAGGGGGATGAGAACAGTGGGGAGCCCCAATCCCAAAAACCTCTGCAGGACGAAACCCACAGCTCCATCCATCACTGTGAAGGGAGAATGGGAGCGGGAGCAATTCCATCCCGAACCAAAGTGAGAGTGGGGTCAGCGCCGTGGTCCCTGACACCTCCGCAGTGTCAGGAGGCTGCAAACCCGGGGCTCCCCGGGGCGCAGAGGGTCCCCCGTGTCCTCCCGGCGCGCGGGGCGGGCAGCTCTGCCTTTCATGTCTGATGGCTGCCGCAACCGCAGCTTCCCCTCGCCCCGCGCGGGATCAACCCTGGGTCATATTTAATAAAGGTGGGGATGGGAGCAGGCTTCAAAACATTACGTCAGCCCGGGCGGGGGAGGCGCGGGCAGCCGGGAATGCGAAAACCGCCCCGCGAGTGGGGGCAGAGGAGAGCGGGAATGCCAGCGAGGGGATTTCATGGCCCTGCTTCGGTGGGAACGCTCTTGCCCACTGCCCGCGGGGTCAGGGGTGGTGGAGTCTGCGCGCGCTCAGGCGGGAAATGGAACCCAGGGGAAGGAATGAGGCACAAGGGCAGAAATCCCCCGGCATGGGCTGAGGCTGAGGGCTGTGCGATGGGGATGTGGGGATGCCATGGGTGCGGTGTGTCCCATGTCGTGTCATCCCCCCCCCCCCAAGGCTTCCTCTGCCCCCTTGGGCAGTGTGGGTTCTGCTGCCCGTGCTTGGTGAGAACGATGCTGGGCCCTCCAGGGGCGATGGAAGAGGTTGTGGCTGCAGGGAGGGATTGCTGGGCCGTAGCAGTGCATTAGGATGGTTATTCCCTTGTGGTGGTCGGGAGGGGATGGGCTTCTCTGGAGGTGTTAAAACCCACCTGGATGTGCTCCTCTGTGACCTGCTTTAGGTGGCTCTGCTTTGGCACAGGTGTTGGACTGGATGATCTCCAGAGGTCCCTTCCAACGCTGATGTTCTAGTTTGGTACCATTGAGCCTCTCTGATGCTGTGAGAGATGGGGAGTGGGAGGCAACACCACCTCCAACGATGGGAGCTGGTGACCAGCCCCGGGCACCCAAACCCTCATCAGCACATGGGCTGGCTGCAAACTGGGTTTGGAATCCTACGGGACAGAGCAGAATGAGTTCAGCTTCCCAAGCCCTCCCTGTGCAGCCGCCTGCGTTCCCAGCACCGTCCCCTCCTGCTGATGGCTCGGGCTGGTGCCTTCCCCTGGCTGGGAAACTTTGTGCTCCCAGCCCCATGGGGCACCCCCGGCCCCCCGAGCCGCAGTGACCGCACTCCTCTGCTGAGAAGAGTTAATGAGCTGTGCCCGACAGCGATGGGAAAGGGCCGGTCCCAGCGAGGCTCTGACACCGCTGCGAGGAGCCGGGTGTGGAGGAAGGGGGAAGAGCAATGGGGTGAGGGAGATGGACCAGAAAACGATACCCACTTCATTAGCCAGGTGGCTCCGAATGTGTGGAAACAGGGCAAGGTCCGGGTCACCCACCGTGACAGAACATCATTACCATGCGGTGCCATGAAGCCTGTGCAAAGACCAAGTCAAAGCTCACCAGACCACTTGAAAGGGAGAGGAGACCTTCCCGGAGCAAGAGCCAGGCTGTTCCCAGGCTGGAGGCGGGTGGGGGGTACCCGAGGTCAGGCACAGACCGTGATGGGGGTCTGGGCACTCAGCCCTGTGAATGGGGCAGTGGTGGGGGGCACGGAGGGTGGAACCCCAAGTCCTGATTGCAGTGGGCTGTTGCTCAGGGGTGGTGGTGGCTCTGTATGGCCCCTGTCCCCAAGGGCAGTGGTTTGGTGTCTCTGCGGTGATCAGAGCCCCACTCTGGTGTGAAGGATGAGAGCATCTCCCTGGCAATGCATGTGGGAGCAGAGCTGGGAGAGATGCCCGTCCAGGCTGGGGTCCAGGAGGTTTTGGGGGTGGGGTTCAGTCCTCTCTTCTGTAGGCTGTGCTCAGTCTGTGTCTGCCCATCAAACCCTGCACAGCCATCGCGTGCTCATCCACAAACCCGCTCCCTTTGGGATGCCCTTGACCCTCAGCCCTCCCATCGGCTGTGGCTCTGTCTCCCAAAGGGAAGGGGGCTTTGACAGTGCTCCCATCCCTGCCCTGGGCTGCTCCTGCACTGCTCCATGAAGCAGGGATGGTTTCATCCCACTGCGGTGTGCGTTCAGCTGTAGGTACCCTGTGAAAGTCTGAATCCGGGTTGGAAGTGCTGGGTTTAAAGCGATTGAGCAGATACCAGCCAAAAGCAGCAGGGAACCGGGCTGCAAACCGAAAGTGCTTTGGGAGGCTGGAGGGGTCATGAGCAGAGATTTCAGGCACTGGCCCTGCTCTCCCCTGCAGGGTCCCAGGCCCCTCTGTGTGTGCTCTGTTCGTGGTGGTGGCTCCTGTATCTGTCCCTGCTTTGATGTAAGTGAATGTGTTGATCTTTGGTGCATTTGCAATGGTTTTCTTCAGATCCCAGAGCCTGGCTCGGATCTCTTCTGCCCACCTCCAAACCTGCTCCTTGCTCCCACCCCTGATGGCTGCCAAGGTTCAACGGGGACTCTGTGTCCCCTGAGCACCCCTGTCCCTGACTTGCTGAGTGTCACTCTGTGCTGTGCACATCCAGACTGTGGTGAACCTGTGCTGA
Organism: Bolborhynchus lineola; assembly: GCA_025448015.1. Lineage (NCBI taxonomy): Eukaryota > Metazoa > Chordata > Aves > Psittaciformes > Psittacidae > Bolborhynchus > Bolborhynchus lineola. The sequence continues at coordinate 23,981 of JAOEHX010049872.1, forward strand.
GCTTGGCCCAAAACTGCCCTGCAGTGGGTGCCAAGACCCCCATCGGGGGTCCTCCTGGGGGCTGCACCCACTGTGTGCCGGGGCTCGGGCAGCAGAACCCTGCTCGGAGGTGGTGCTGGGCTCAGACCCCCCCTGCGAGGCCTGGGTCGGGGTTTCTCAGCTCGGTCCCGTCCCAGCGCAGGGCGCAGCTCAACGGCCGCGGGTTGCGCGGTGCAGGACGGGGTTTGCCCATCCCCATCCCGGAGCTGCTGCTGGCTCCGGTCCCGCAGCCGCGCACCGACCCCTCGACGGCAGCCGCGGTTGAAGCGCCGGGGTCCCCGTCCCGTCCCGTCCCGTCCCGGTGCGCCCCCGCCGCTTCTCCGGGGCCTCCCATCGGCCGCGGGCAAAGTCCGCCCCAACGCGGGCGATAAGGGCCGGGCCGGGGCGGGGGCGCGGGGCCCGGGC
>JAOEHX010049873.1:0-13935 GCA_025448015.1 Bolborhynchus lineola
AACATTAAAACTCTTATATAACATATGGTAACTTTATTGACCATCAACTACAACATAATTCAATGTGAAGAAAATACATGTACAGAAAGAGCATTATAGAGCAGTATTCACGCTGTAAGATGATTAAGCAGAATACTGTGATGGGCTGATTATTACCTGATATAACAGCTAAATGTAGGAACCTGACTGATCAGGCCTGCTCCAAGTTGAACATTATTTTGGGGTAGCCTGATATGACTCCTGGAAAAACAGGATCTGAAACAGGTTCATGTGCCAATGGGTGAAAACGGGAGGGTTTTGGTCTCCTGAAAAACAACAGTAATGGGACACTGCTTGCTATTGATACAAGATGGTCACTGGTAAAAGCATAACAAATAAGCAACTACTTTCCTTGTTTTGCACAGAAAAAAGCCAGTTTTGGCTTCATATCACAGTGTTAAAGCTTAAGTACAATGACACAGTAGCACAACACCCTTTTTTTGAATTCGGACAGCCTTCCATTCTGTAGGCCAGGGCATGAGAAGGTTAAAATTGAAATTTCTGCACTTGTCCCTGACCTATCCCTACAGAAGGTTCCTTAAAGTTTTTTCTTATTGATAAGGAAAGAAACCTGGTAACCACATGCGTTTCAGAGCCAGAATTACATTTTTTCCTTATTTCTAAAAGTTGTCATAATGTTATTTTTTTGATTAAATATTGATTTATTTTTTTTTAAAGCAAGGATCATTGCTTTCATAGCATTCTAAAGGCAAAAATGCACCTCCAATAAAACAAAGACAAGTGAGACTGTAGAAACAGACAATGAGAAACAAAAGCAAGCATTGTCAACTGAAAACAATGGAGGCAGTAGGAAAAACAATGGTTCAAAACTATTACTCTGCCCTGTAGATTATTTTTCTTGTGTATTTACATAAGTTTGTATTGCCAGAAGGCTCATTTACTGCACATGTAGATTAATTTATGTGTAGAACCAAGAGAGTTTCTTTAGCTTGTCAGCATGTAGAATTCAGAAGGATCTGATTTTACAGTTGTTCCAACTCACTTCTAAATGTAATTAATTGCTTCCTATAAAAAAAAAAAAATCCTATAAAGAGAGATTTCCTTTAATTTTCCCATAATATTCTCAAAATTTTAAAGCAATTAAATATAAATGAAAGCAAAAGAAAAACCCTGAACCCTCAAAGGGTTCTTATCAGAAAACATACAGACAATATTTACTGATCCAACTCTAGATAACTAAAGTATTTTAGTCACTTCAACAGATAACTGATATATTTGTAGGCTACTTTATGATGAGTGCTTAAAATTCTAGGGTATTTTCAGGAAGAACTGAAGTTTCCCCTACTGTTTTCAAAGCCAAAGCAAGAGCCATTAAAAAAAAAATATGAAATAAAATAAGAGATTATTTCCTCTGCCATATCTGGTATGCAAACATATTACTCCTTAAAAAATATTATTCAGGCAATCTTAAGAATTCATTTTAAAAACAGAATACAAAGCCTTCACTCATTTGGCACTTTCTTGCTTATAAATACACAACCTGGGAATCCTTCAAATACTGACCAATAAAGCAATTTTTACGATGAATAGAAAGTTACCAGTTTGTATATAAATGAAAAATCAAGTGAAATAGCAACAGATTGGAAAGCCACAGTTGCAAAAGGCAGGAAAGTGAAGGAGAAGGAATAGAATCTTTTGATTTTTTTCTTGAAAATTGACTAGAAAATGCTTTTCACTCAGAGTTGAGACCTAATACTAACTTAGGGATGTAGAAGAAAGGGGCATTAAGAGAAGAAAGGTCTAGGAGGAAATACTAACCCAATAATGTTGAAGAACAAAAACATGGCTGTAAACTTAGTTGAAATGACAAATTTTGGCAAGAAGTCTTATTTGTCATAATTTGACTTTTCTATCTGTTCATGTGTTTCTAGTACATTTTCACTCAGCTTTAGAAGCTGATACCAAAACTTGTAAGTTGACAGAAAAGATGTTTTCTCAGTCATTTCTGTCTCTGGATAAGTTATTAATAAAAAAGATTATGTTCACAACAGTTTTCCAGCTGTGTGAAATATAGCAGAAAACATGTTTTTTCTTACACATGTAATACTAATGGGTTCATAAAAAACTGTAATTACTCCCATAAAATTTTAAGAGAGGAAAATTTATTGCTTGCAGCAATTAAATGATGACAACACATGCAGTCTCATTATGAATACAGTGTAAGTTTTGAATAGCTTTTCTCAATGAATCCAACTATAACACATTCATTAGGCATGTATCCACATTTAGGATCCTGTGCCACTCACTGAGCCAAATTTCCAAATAGTTAAAATTTTATTCCTCACTAACATAAAAGGAGTTGAGGGCACCAGTAGTAACAAAAGCTTCTGCAAGTCAAACAAATGTATTTGTTGCTAAATGTATGATTTAGGGTGATTTATGGACAGTAGACAAGTTAGGACATTATGACATCGACAGGTGAACAAACTGATCATAAAATCCCAGATTCATAGAATAGTTAGGATTGGAAAGGACCTTAAGATCATCTAGTTGCAACCCCCCTGTCACGGGCAGGGACACCTCCCATTAAACCATGCTACCCAAGGTTCTGTCCAACCTGGCCTTGAATACCGCTAGGGATTGAGCATTCACAACTTCCCTGGGCAATCCAGTACAGTGCCTCACCACCCTTACACTAAAGAATTTCTTCCTCATATCCAATCTAAACTTTCCCTGTTTAAGACTGAACCCATTACCGCTTGTCCTATCACTACAGACCCTAATGAAGAGTCCCACCCCAGCATCCATAGAAGCCCGCTTCAGATACTGGAAGGCTGCTATGAGATCTCCAGGCTGAACAGCCACAACTTCCTCATCCTATCTTTGTATGGGAGGTGCTTCAGTCCCCTGATCATCCTCGTGGCCCTCCTCTGGACTTATTCCAATGGTTGCATGTCATTTTTATGTTGAGGACACCAGAACTGCACACAATACTCCAAGTGAGGTTTCATGAAAGCAGAGTAGAGGGGCAGGATCACCTCCCTCGACCTGCTGGTCACGATCCTTTCGATGCAGTTCAGGATACAGTTGGCTTTCTGGGCTGCAAGAACACACTGTTGGCTCATGTTCATTTTTCCATCGACCAACACCCCCAAATCCTTCTGCACAGGGCTGCTCTCAATCTCTTCTCTGCCCAACCTGCAGCTGTGCCGACCCAGGTGTAGGACCTTGCACTTGTCATGGTTAAACTTCTTAAGGGTGACATCAGCCTACCTCACAAGCATGTCAAGGTCCCTCTGGATGGCATTCCTTCCCTCCAGTGTATAAACCAATAAAAATGTAGTTGGACAATCAAGCTCAGAGGATAGTGGTTAATGGCTTGTACTCTATGGAGATCAGCAAGAAGTGGATTGCTACAGAGGTCTGTCCTCAGAGGAGGTAGTGGATTGCATTGCTGTCATATTTGCATGTGATACTCGTTTGCAGGAAGAAACGCATGCTTGAGGGAAGGAATATCATGCAAAAGGGCTGAAATAGGCCGGAGAAACAGTTCAACAGTCTCTTATCCTTCTTCCCCCTCGCCAAAGGACCACCTACTATTCAACATTATCTCCAGCCAACATTGGTCTGTCTACAGTGATGGATATTCTAAAACCTCCCAAAATACTAAGTGTCTGAGTCTTTATGTCATTGACATTAGAAATTTCTGTTTGCCTAAAGTGAAACTTCCTTGATGATGTTAATTTCATTAGTCCCTGTACATAGGTTATAGATAAGCTGGTTTATTTCCTTTTGCTGCTTGCTGGCAGCAGTTTTAAATGCATACCAAACTGTCAATAAATTCAGCTCCCCATTTGTAACCATGCTCTCTGTTCCATCCTGATGCCTGGGCTTCTCGATCTATCCCTAGCTATTTCACATTTTATAGTGATTCCATGCATTCTAAACCTCTGATTATTCTCTTAGATCTCCCTGTGACTCTTCACACTTGATCTATATCTTCCTCAAAGTGCAGTGTCTAAATCAGAGTATTCCATCTGAGGCTTTAACTTTGCTTAGCAGTATGGAAGAACTACTTTACAAATCCTGTAGACTTTTGCAAAATAAGCCCAAACAGAGCAGAGGCAAAGCATGAAAAGTTTCAGCATACACACATGCATATTTTTCATGTTGTGATCAATTAAATGTGTTTGTTAGGCTATGAGGAAGACATTTATAAAAATTTAACTCCAGAAGCTCTTATAGCACAGATTTCTTTCCAAAACACAGCTTCACAGCCTTGCTTGACTTTTCATTTTAACTCTGCATTGTACTGTCTGCATTGATAAGTTTCAAAAATAGTAGTTACTCCTCCCTTTCTGAATTTCAGCTTTCTCTTGACATTGTATTCTTCTATCTGATACATTACCACTGTTGCTTTGACACACCAGGCATATGATGTCACCTGAAACAATTAAGTGCTTCTGCGCTCCTGCAGCAAAATTTGCCTTTATGGTAATAGATGGAAGAGGCACAGCATCGCTTGATACATCAACGTTTAATGCACTTTTTTTTTTTTCCATTTACATTTATATATGTTAACTCAAGTAACCTTATAATTCTGAGGTTATCAACTTCACAAAACTGTAGTACTTCTTGGGTGCTCTGAAGACCCCTTCTTAACTAAGGGCTGCAGATAGCAAAACTCTCACTATGCTGGGCTATTATTTTGTCAAGCAGGACATTTTACAGGCCCAGTTGCAATAGGACAAGGAATAAAGATTTTAAACTAAAAGAGGGAGCTTCAGACTAGGAAGATATATTTCACAATGAAGATGGTGAAACAGGATGCCCAGAGAGATGGTAGAAGAGTCATTCCTGCACACAGTCATTGTCAGATTGGACAGAGCTTTGAGTGACCAGATCTACTTGAAGATGTGACTGCTCATTGCAGGTGGGCTCGGCTACATGACATTTAAAGGTTCCTTCCAAACCAAACTACTCTATTCTGAGTTTCTATGATAATTCAAATTAAACTAGAGAGAATTCTGGTACAAAATGCTAAATACTAACATGGAAATCATTAATACAACTAGCTGGAAAGAGAGGGCACCTAGTTCAGGGGGATGTCCCTGCCCATGGCGGCCACACATTGGACACTGCTGCTGAGTGCCCCTGGAAATTAACCCCTGTGTTCGGACTGTATCAGTAAAGGCATTTACACCACTTCCAGTCTGTTCAGTCTTCTTAGCAAGAATCTGGATACAGGAGTTGACTGCATCATTGGAGACTTTGCTGATGATATTAAGCTGAGAGGTGCTGTTGATCCTTTTTTTTATAGCCCTGTTTAAGAAAAACCTTTTAAACTATGAAATAACTCCTCATTAAAAAAAAATAAATTGAGAGAGAAAGAAAGAAGTAATCCTTGCAATATCAGTATTTTTGTGCAAGGTCAGTCAAGCACTGATAAGTCACTTTGTAGAAAAGCAAGCATGGTCTTTTTAAATTCAATAGTAAATGGGGTGTTAATGATGCAGTCAGTCTCTGGCAGATTATATTCATTCAAAGTCAATGATTCCAAGCCTTTTGCCCTACGGGGGTATTCTAAATACTGTTTGTTTTTTTTTTCTTTTACATCTTATTCTGCATCAGAAATTATTGAAAAAGCTATGTAGTGTTGCCCTGATGTACCATCGATCACAGCACGGAACTGCACCAGAGCACTACAGCCCAGAGTCAGACCAGAGGATAAGAAAACGAAAATTAATATTATAGATTTTTTTTTCTAATAGCCATGTTTTTGTTAAACATTTGAAACTCTTTATTTTATTCAACTATTCCTTTCTTGACCCATTATTCATATTAATATTAAAATTCAGTGACAATGTATACATTCTTTTATTTAAACTTTCACATTTTATTTAAGTGTTAGGACAGTGTTGATCTTTCACCTCCTAGAAAAGACAGAATGTAAAAATTTATCAGAGTTTGTATTCAGCCTTTTTTATTTCACTGGCCAAGTTTAAAGAATCTGCACTGCGCTGTTGAGAATTTCCTTTCCAATTTCAGTCATTATACTTATTTTCTAACAGAATGCCCTAATGCAGTCCTCACAGGCACTGGAGAGGCTATTCAAACACAATCAAAATGAAAAAGCACAATGTTGTGGTGGAAGCACTTGAAAATACCTCCCAAAATAACATTTTATTGTAATGTACAGAAACACTCTAGTACTATGTCAATGACTGTCATTTCCAATACGCTACCTAGCATCAGTGTTGTCAATTCTAGTGACTCTGCCAAGTGTTTCAAGGTAATTGGTGTGTTTCCATAAGCGTCACATCCTGGAGCAAAGGTATGAAGGACAAAGAAAATGTATGATCCAAGCAGTTCTTAAAGTTTAAAAGAAAGAAAGAAGAAGGAATTACTGAGGCAGGCAAGCAGGCAGACAAGAAGTCAGGCAGGTAGGCAGGCAAGAGGGAAAGCAGGAAGGCAGGCAAGAATGCAGGCAGGCAGGCAGGAAGGCAGGAAAAAAGTTCCTCGAAATCATAGAATCACAGAATGGTTTGGGTTGGAAAGGACCTTAAGATCATCTAGTTCTAACCCCCTGCCATGGGCACAGATGTCTTACCCTAGACTATGCTGCTCAGGGCTCTGCCCAGCTTGGCCTTGAGCACTGCCAGGCATGGAGCATTCTGCATGTCTTTGTACAACCTGTTCCAGTGTCTCACCACCTTCACAGTAAAGAACTTCTTCCTTATATCTAACATAAACTTCCCCTGGTTTAGTTTAAACCCATTCCTCCTTCTCCTGTTGCTACAGTCCCTGATGAAGAGTAAGATGGCAAGAGTGCCTAGAATTACAGGTTCATTTTGTGTAGAAGTGGTAGCTGAGCAACAGATCTTTACACCTATCATTTAAATCAAAGTCACTGGCGCCTAAGAGCATGTAGTTTTTTGTATACACATTAAAAGCTAATTTAAACAGTCTTTATAGGTAGGTGAGATTTACCACGTGGTTAGCTTGAAAAGTAAAACATGTACTGTGGGGATCCACTGCTCTCTGATTTTTATTTTTTTTTTGCTAAAATGACTCTCTGCCAAGCACCACTATACCACCGGCATTGTGACTGATTCAGGAGTATGCAGTTGACTTTTTAAATGTGTTATGTTCTTTTAAAATGCTTTCCCAACTCATGCAATATTCATCTTCAATTTGCAGTTCATCAGTTTATGTTTTAAAATGTCACTTTTAATGAACCCAACACACAAACAGAAGAGGCTTCCCTTTCTTGCTCCTCTACCACCACGATCTTGTTGCACCTTGCCACTCTTTCTTGTAAGTAGATGAAGTGCTTTTCTCCGCACACTCTTTTGCTTTTTGGTCTTCCAATTATCTCTGAACCATTCCCTACACATTTCTAGATTACTCCATTCTCCAATCAACCATATAATTTTACATTCTCTCATCTTTCCCTCAATACTTTTCTTCCTCAAGGACCTTGCATATTCCCGCCCAGTAATTGCTGGCGTACACCATTTATTTTCTGAGCTCCACAAAGAAGGGGAGACAAAGTCACTTACTCAAACTAATGACAGATATTTTGATATCAGAAACAAATGCAAGTCAGATGGATGCTGTATATGATAATGACAAAAAGTCCAAATTATTACACAAAGTAGAAAATAAGTGTCCTTGAAATATCCCAAGATAATGGAAAATCAGTAACAAGAGGAATTCCTCTTCTACCACAAATATGAAAGACATTTCAGCAAACCAGGGAAGTTTTCCAAACAAAAAGCCTTTTAAGCAAGACTACTTGTGAGTGCAAGTAGAGACGTAGCAACTGATGCTTTATTGAATCTTTGTTGGGTCATATCTTTTTGGAAAGGTTGCCTTATTTAAAGATTTTATTCCATCCTTATTTAAAAGAATTACTTATAGGCATCTATAAAGCAACACTTCTGAAGTCTCTAGTCTAATTAGTACATGGCATGTGTGATGGCTTAAACATCTAAATACTTAGTTTTATATTAAGTAGAAGAAAATTAGGAACATACTTAAGTACTTCTCTATATTAGTGCATTCTTTTTGTCCAGATAATCAGCAAATGATAGGAGTCTTGGGTAAAACATGAAATATTATCATGCGCCTGTGATTACAGGCAGAGTATAAGAAATTAACTGGAAGTCTTTAATGCAGTTTATTTCTCAGAATTACTTTGGGAAGATTATCTCCCTTCTACAATTTTCTATTACTTATCCACTGTACTTTGGTATTTTAATCCGATTTTAAAAGGTGAAATTACATTTTACTCATTACAGAGCTACTGGTTTATATTTTTTAAACATTAATACTACTGCTAACTATTTTCTGTAGGATAAGCTTCCAGGCTCCTGAGTAGTCATTTTGGACTACATGTTTCCATAACCCACTGAAAAACTGTACTGTATGTATTTGGCCTCTGTTAACACAAAATAAGTCTAATACAGCGTTGCATTAAGATGGCAGTACTTGAGTGAGGAAGTTATTTTACGGCAGTTATTTATTAATATAAACACATAAATCTATATTTCTTCTGTGGCAAAGAGTTTTGTTCTGTTAGCATTGTGTGCAGGTTTATTGAATTTTTTGACCCATATTGTCTCCCCTAAATAAACTGCTACAGTGCTTGGGCTATTTTCTTACTTATCCCGAAAACAGCTGTTCAAGAATATCACCTTCTTTTTTGCTTTCTGGCTCCCTGTCTTGCTCCTTTGACTGAATGGAAGAAACCTGCAACTCTTGATACACTTCTGTGTAGCCCTCCTACTCGTCTGATCCTGATTTCTATTCATGAAGATAAAAGAATTAGTAACTGCATTTCTCACACCCTGATAGAAAGCATCAATAATTTAGAATTTGCCAGGTTACTCAGGAGTAATTCACTGCAATGTTTAATGGCTTTTTTTTATAAGATCATGGTAGGTTAGCTATTCAGCAATACATGAGGCATCCAAACATATTAGTTCATTTACAGGGAAACACAGGAAAATTATTATATGTAGCAACATAAGTAGAGAATAGAATCTTTTAAAAATTATTTAAATGCACCCTATGTTGTACAACCTTCCATTATCTGATATATCCATATATATTTCATAAAGAAACCAAGCAAAAGCTCATATTGGCTCTAGGCCTATAGTAGTAAGCTAGTGTTTAATGTCAGTTAGGAGAAATAAGCTTTTTTTCTTTGTCCCTCATCTAAAACAAATTAACTCCTTCATTATGTTTATCATTTACATATGAAAATATCAGTATAAGTGTTTATAAAGAAATCTAACTGGCTAACAGAACTATGACTAATTTCTACAACAGCAGAAACTTTTATCTACTTCCCTCAAAAATACACTTTGAAAGCACATGCAGGGAAAGACCTCATTGTTATTTATACTTGCATGTGACAGTAAATTCTTTAGATCTAGAATCCTTTCTGATTAAGGGAAGTCGCACTTCATTTCAGGCTGGCTACTTGTGCAGAAAACACAACTAAATGTGCCAGAGTCATGATTTAGTAAACAAGATTCCAATTCATACTGTAGTCACATGAGACTGCCAATCAGGCATGCAGTGTGGACAAATTCATACTTAGTTGCTTTCCAGAGTGATTAAGGAAATTGGCATAGAAATATATAGCAAACCTTGAAGGAATAAGGAAAATCATTTAAGTCTCCAATTTTCTATCTGATGGCACAATGTTACGTCTTCCTCAGCTTCTGAAAAACAGGAAATTCAAACAAACAGAAATTTTTAATATTATATTGTCACCATGAGCATAATAAAAATTAGTGCACCTGGTTAGAGAAATTTATAGCTTAATCCTTTGCTCCACTGTAAAAAAAAAATAGTTCTTCTTCTAACTTAACTGCGTTTGGAAAACTTCTTTCAGGGAAAGAAAGTATATAGAACAGACTCATTTCCAATCAGTTCTTTTTAGATATTAGCTCATAAATGCATTACTACCTTGTCTCTCTTTTTCAGAAATATGTCCAAAATCTGTGTTAAAAAACAAACAAACAAACAAAAAAAAACCACACACAAAAAAAAAAAAAAAAAAGCAAGGAAGGATTCAATTGGATAATGAGAGCATGTTTAGATTTGGCATCAATAAGACACTTTGGATATGCTACTTTTTTCTTCTTTTTTTTTTTTTAAACATGAAAGGAAGAGTCTGCTTTCAGCTGAAATAGCTCTGAAGTGTCTATGCAAAGCGTAAGAGAGGGGAAGAAATCCAGTTCACTTTAGAGTCAATGAAAGATCATAGCTTCAGAATAACACATGCTTTTACCACCAAAAAATACTCAAAACAGAGTAACTATTCTTGAAATACTTTTAAAGTTACTAGAAGTAACTTTTCCCTAGAAATTTGTACAACATATTGTTGCTCCATGGAGTGCAGAACTAAATAAAGCCTGGGCAGATTTGGATTCATGTTCTTATATGTGTGGTATTCCTAGGTTCTTCTTTCAGTTGCCCTGTGACTTCCAGACCCTTATGGAATTCTCTGTTCCTCAAAATGCCCATCACTGGCTGGACAAAGCAGCAGCCATCTCTGGTCATCATTTCATACCAGTGGACAAGTATTTCTATGATGATAAGTTCTAGCCAGCTGTGTGGCCAGTTATCTGTTCGAGTTGCACTGGTGGTACTGATTTCTTTCCTTTTCCTTCCATCAGCTACTTTTAGAAAGCTTGCAGGAACTCAAGTCACTGGGGACTACTATTCTTCATCAAACTCCTTCAGAATTAGCCCAAGAGAATCAAGATTTAAAGGGAGAAATTATATGATTATATGATTTTCTAAGCCTTACTTTCCTAAGAAATAGCTTAAAGAACATTTTCTTCCACAGATTTGCTTGCATGTTTGACAGTTGCCTAAACAATATATATAATGCCTCAGCTTTCCTGTTAGTATGACGCTATTCCTTATAAAAATAGGCACAGCAGTTTGAACTGACAGGGCTCAGGGTTCATTTTAGTTTCACATTCAAAAATTAATTAAACCTAGTCACTAAATCTGGAAAGGAAGATGGTCTTCTGCATATTTAAAGCCTCCAGTGAAGGCAGACAGGAATGTAGATTTTTCTTTGGTTTACTAGACTAATTCCTAAAGGTAATTTCTTATGTTACATCTACCACCTTGTACATCTACCTTTAAAAGAGCTACTTGAGCATTTTGTTGCCTAAAGAGAAAGCAGAAAGTTTTAAAATTAGTAGCATACTCTACCAAGACCCAAGTGACAAATTCAAACCTTGAGAATGTCATGCAGAGTTAGACTGTGACAGTGTGAGATGCTTCTTGCACTGGCACAAAGTAAAATAGGGCAGCTTCCTGTCAGAAAAGGGAAGAGGAAATTTATCCTAGGAGTTACAGGGGAACCAGAGTAACAAAAGTAGCAATGGAAACAGTTAAAGTCTAATAAAAATCTGGTTTTGGGAAAGAACTGGTGTGGGGGAAGAGGCAACACACGTACAGCAACAGGAATGACAAGGTTATTACACAGCACCATATCTATGCAAGTTTCTTAAAGTATTTTTTTTTTTTTAAAGTGTGAAATACAGAAGAAATCATTTTAATGATTTGCTTAAAAAACAAATCAGAGAAGAAGAATCCATCCACCCATTTTCTTTTGTACAGGTCACAGCATCATTCTTCCCTGATGTTTGGATGGTCAGAAACAGTCTTCGTAACTCAGCAAGCTTTTAAACAGTATTTAAAAAACTAACTGCTCCAGTGCAAGTCACAGAGAGTCATCTCTTTCTTCTGTTAGCCAGTGCCTTGTTACCATCATTTTGAGTTACAGTGTCTGCTAGACTGGAAGAGCTCCAGCCCTAACAGGTAACCTAATAGTGAAAGACGATGAATGATTTTTCATCACTTATAATGGTAACAGAAAATCAAGCCCTTTAGGTATCCTTCATAATATGATCCACCCAGTATACACACACCTATTTCAAGTCTCTTACATAGCAGTTGTTTGTGGGTGTTCACGAACCTAAAACAGATCTTTTATTTGACAGCAAGACATGATGAAATTGCATGTGTATTATTCACCAAGCTCAACTAAATATAAATGACCAGGCCAGTATTTCTCTAAATAAGGCATTTCAATATAGGCTCTTAAAAAAAAAATCTGTAATGATAGCAGTTCCACATCTACACTAAGCCCATTAAGCATCCTTGTCATATTTGCGGGTCTCAGAGAAGTTCTTTGCAGACCAGAAGTAGAAAACTGTACAACCACAAAGTAATGAAAATGCAACTACTCAGTGAATGCAAATAAGAATCTTCATACAAAAAGATACTCAGATGAGTGGCTTTGATTCCACACACACTGAAGAATAAAAATGTTTTCAGATTATAATGCACTATAATGAACTTCAAAAATATATTCTGATTCTATCTTACACAAGTACACAGACATGAACCAATTCATTTTTGTCACCTCTGTTTTTAAGTTGTCCATTTTTCCTGCGTAATTTACTTCAGGTTTTAATACTGGATCTTTTCCATTGTTATTATTTCTTTTGCATTAGTCCTTTCAGAAGAGGTCTTAAAGTAATCAGAAAAAAAAAAAAAAAAGGAAAAAAGAAAAAGTTTTTAATGTTTATTTTGACAATAGCAATGTAATTATTTTAATGACACGGTTATTTACTTTCTGAAAATTACATGAAAATTGTACTGGAGAAATCATAAAAAAGACCTTCTTGCATCTTCCAAGTACCATGTAATTACAAAATTGCTTATTTCTGTATTCTTTAAGCTAGTTTACCACAATTTTCCCACCTCGCCTTTTAATTAAAAGATAGGTAATAAATGGCTACATTTACAGATGCACTGAAAACAGTTAGGCTTGGAAATCTGTATGCAAACTGAAAGTAATAGTCACTAGTCACATTTTATATTTATAAAACTCCTTACTACTACAAGGGGTTGTAAGTCCTTGCTAGCTATGCGTAAATCAATATATCATCACTGACATTCAGCCACCTGTAAACAGGCTGAGCATTAGCTGATGCAGTGAAAAGTATGTACAGTTAACCGACACAAGAGAGTTATGCCAAGGACTGTGTGACAACTCAGGCAGTGGTCCCATTAAATGCTATGGAACCTTTAGCATCTGCAAAAGAATTTGATTTTCAAGGTCTGACAATAAACCACACTGTATGAATTCCTAAGATCAATGGTAGCAGCTGTTGACAATTTCAGCAATGCCTGACTGAGACATTTTGAGAACTCAGTATAGCTTTCTGGATGCTAAGACAAGTGAAGCATAGATTAATAGAGAAAGATAGAGTAAAGGGGGAAAAAACCAAAAAAGCTGATTTTTTGTATATATTTGAATGGATCAATCTGTCAGGTTCTGGAGACAAGGAGACGGCTTCAGTCACTCTGGTTTTATGGAACAGATAGTGAATGACATCTCCTATGCTGAAGTCTAACACTGCAGGGATGAGAAGTTCTAGAGCCAGTAACAATGTAAACTGTAGAGAGAGGGAGAAAAAAATATTTTCTGTAGTTGTATTTGAGGGAAGAGAGGCATTTTTATTAGAAACTGGGATATGATAAGCATTCAAAACTTTCAAAAACAGGACACCAATTTAAATATCTAAATACCAGCATTTGCACTGAAAATCTTGTTATTAACTCAAAAGTATTAGTAAGGAATGCCACTCTGTGCAGGCCATTCACAAACACATTCTTATTGCTTAAAGAATAAAGGGTATATTTAATTAATTAAGATGACAGAAAGTTAGTGTGCCACAAAAAGAGAAGAAAGTAGCTACTGCCAATTAAACAAGTTAAATACTCTAAATGCACAAAGGGTTTGGTGAAGTTCTTGATCTAAGAAAAAAGAAAAGCTCATCAGCATAAGATACAGAGGAGAAGAAATAAAATAGTATAAAAGAAGCTTCT
>JAOEHX010049875.1:0-12127 GCA_025448015.1 Bolborhynchus lineola
GGAAGGAAGGAAGGAAGGAAGGAAGGAAGGAAGGAAGGAAGGAAGGAAGGAAGGAAGGAAGGAAGGAAGGAAGGAAACAACAGCTATTCTACAGAATTAAAGCTGCTGATGTTCCTTTCTAAGCTAAGTAAAGCAGTTAAAGAAGCTGGGCTAAAGTATGGAGTGAGTGCAAATTGAGCTGGATTAGAAACAGATTTGTAAGACATGGGAGGACTAGAAAAAGAGGTTGCACTGACAGCAGACGAGTAATGATGAAAGAGGCTTTGAGAAGAACAGGACTGCTCATTTTGGTGACACTAAGCCATTCATTAGTCTTGATGGCACCATCAAAATATACTCTCAGGATCTCAGCAGGTGAAAGTGTACCAGTGACTGAGGTTAGGCACTGGATGCAGAGCTTCCACACTGCTAAATTGTTTCAGGTCATCTCTGTTGAGTCTTTCCAAGACAGTGACTGTGCATAGCTTGAGCACAGCTCCCTTCAGTTATAGCTTCCAGGAGATAATAGAATGCCACTGCAACAGGACTGACCCCTTCACCTCTACATGGCCTGCTCAATGAATACAACCAAATCCTAACATTTCAGACGTTTTGGCCTGAAAAACTTTTAAAATAGCAGTTATGACTAGGTACTTGTGGTACTGTAATGGAGTCTGAAGCACATTTAAAAGCAAAGCTTTGCTGAGTCAGTAAGAAAGAGGATCAACAACATACTGTAAAACAGTTCCCCTGATCACTGGTAGCAGATACAGGTAAGTGATGCTATGGCTCCAGTAGGATGCCAGGGACACTTAATATCCTTGTAATATGGGAGCAGCATCCAAATGAGTGTGGGTAAGGTTTGTGCTGCCACTTCACCCTACCAGTGTGATTTGAGAGGATTACAGCTTACATGGATATTGTACACAATAACCTTCTCATGCTTCTGGTACTGGTCAAGGGTCAGGGTGTCAGGAAGCAGGGTGCTGCCAATCTGTCTACAACAATTATATCAAGGGGCAGGGTGTTAGGAGGTAGGGTGTCAGTACTCTAAGAACACAGATGAAGCTTGCAAAAATGGTAGGTTATGGATGCATCCAATTTACTAGAAAAGGAATGAGTTCTACCCAACTTCAACGTGAGTTTACCCATGCCACTTATATCTGGAGCCAAGGTCTAGTCCCTGTATTTGTTTTATTTAGCAATCTAAAATACAGGCATAGCAGATTGCAACCATAACTTCAGGTTCAAACTTCATATCAGCAATCAAAGTAGAAACTTCAACCTCAGTACAGGTAACTCAGGTATTTTCAAAGTCATGAGGGGATGGCTCTGGGCTACAGGCTAGGTCTAACTTAATTTCTTCTTCTAGAAGTTTGTTGGGTTTTTTTATATATATATATATATCAATAATTAAATAGTAATTGCCTGTAAGAAAAAAGGAATCATATACCTAAGAAAAGAATTGTAACTGTCAAAGGTAGAATTCTGAATAATGACTGGCTTTGTGGTCATGACAATCATCTCTTTTCACAGGACTGTCTCATTTAATGTATGCGGGAATTAAACTTCTCAATCATAGAGGTAGCTTATGCAAAACTGTATCAAACAAGCTGCCACCCAATACAATGGTGACCCTTGTGGTAGCTACTTGTACACTTCAAAGTTATATTGAAAATAACATCCAAAAAAAGAAATGACAAACAGCTGCATTACAAGTCAAAGAGAATCTTTTATTCTTATTTGAACATTGTTGACAGCATGAGCTATAAAGAAAATAAGAAATGTGTTGTAGCAAACATTTTTTACTTTGTTTTTATTTTTCATTGAATAGTTTAAAATAAGTGTACATCTCATGTAGTTTGACAAAAAAATTCTTCTGGAATTGGGAATGACTTCCTTGTTGTTAAGCTAAGCTAAACCAGCTTTTCTGAAAAATCCATCACAGTATATCAGTTTTACTGTCTGCAAAATGTAGTTAGACATTATCAAAATGTTTGTCTTAACAAGAAGAATGAATGACATCTTAGAGCATTGATACTAAATGATTTAATTACGAATCTGCAGAATAAGATAGGAGTCTGGATGGGAAAAGTAGTACACACTAGCACACTCCTCAAAATTGACACAGAAATAGCAGAAATCAGTCTGTCTGTTAGTGGCTTCTTACTGTGTGTAATTAAGGTGCAGATTTCCTTGTCAAAAGTCATTGTGGTTGTTAAAAATGTATGGGGGAAAATATTCCCTTGCTGGCCATTAGAAGTAAAAACATAACTTCAGTCTCGGGAATTTGCAGATTGCTGGAGGCTGACAGAATAGTCTAGGAAAACATCACTACATGTGGGTCCTCTTACTATGCTGCTTCACAGTAATCTCTTTTTAGCTACTGTTGAAGACAGAATGCTGGACTGATGGACCTCCAGGCTGACATGCTGCATAGCTTGGTCATTTATCTGTTCATTTGCAATTGAAGGTTGGGGTGGGTTTTTTTTGGTTTTGTTTGTTTGTTTGTGTTTGGTTGGTTGGATCTTTTTCAGTGACTGAAGTGTTGTAGGAACAGGAGGTTTTCTGAAAATGTATGCCTCTGAATTCTGCAGACATCAAGGTAGAATAAAGCTACATTCTATTTTCAGATAGCAGATAATGGGTCTTTTCTCTTGAAGATTTTTCAAATTATCAGTCCAGAGAAGGGCAATAAAGATGTTCAGGGGCTGGAAAACCTCTCCTCTGAAGACAGGCTGAGAGTCAGGCTTGCCCAGCCTAGGAAAAAGAAGCCTCCAGGGACACATACAGCAGCCTTCTAGTCCCTAAAGGGGGCCTACAAGAAATCTGGAGAGAGAATTTTTACAAGGGCCTGTAGGGATAGGACAAGAGGGAATGGCTTTAAACTGACAGAAGGAAGATTTATATTCAACACTAGGAAAGTGTCCTTCACTATGAGGGTGGTGAGACACTGGAACATGATGCCCAGAGAAGTTGTGGATGCCCCATCCCTGGAACTGTTCAAGGCCAGGTTAATGGGGCTTTGAGCAACTTGATCTAGTGAAAGCTGCCTCTGGCCACAGCAGGGTATTTGGAATTTGATGATCTTTAAGGTCCCTTCTGAAACAACCCGTTCTATGATTCAATGATTTTACTCTATGATTCTCTGCTTCTTTGATTCTATGATCACACTCTAAAACAGCCAGAGTATACACAGAGAAAATATTTTTCAGCTTATCAGTCTTAACCTATCTGACACAGAGTCTTGATTCCTTCAGCAAGAAAAAAGAATTTGTTTGAGAACAACAGGTTATTGGAAAGCATCTTAAGATGCCTTCCAGTGTTTATAATTTCAGAATAAATAAACCAAATTTTAAACATCTGTTACTAAGTATTCAGATTTCATGAAATGTTTTGTTGTTTGTGGCATGTGTTCTTCCTCTCTGAGCCAAACGTACCATTTCTTTTCTGTAGGCACAATATGGAATTTGTAAAGACAATGGAAATACTTTACGGAATAAAGTCTTCCTTTTCTGAAATACTCTTCATGAGTTATGAGCATTAAGTTCTTTATTTAAAAAAGATTTAACAATTTTATGAATGGAAAAAAGTTTGATTTATCACAGAATGAATTCAGAGACAGATTTATTATTTCAAGCAACGCAGATTCTCCTCAAACAAGCTAGGTAAAAGCAATTTTAATACGTTTTGCAGATCAACTTCTACAGTAAATTCAGAGTTCCTGTTTACCTAGTAACATCTTGATTATTTTAGGTCATTAAAAATAAATAAATGGAATAATATATAATTATTTGTTTATTAGCTTGATTCTCTTGCTCCTCTTTGTTTGGTATAATCATGGTTTATACATAGAAAGTGCCTTTGCATTTTTATCCCCTGATTTTCTCATCTCTCTCATATAATATTTTTCTATTTACATCTTTTATTTTTTCTATAGTTTGAACAAACACCTTTATGATATGTATTTTAATTCTGAGATATAGTTCTGTGCACACTACAGATGTCTTTAAAGTGAGTATGATTATGTTGGTGATGTGACAGTAATCTTCAAATCTAACTCTATCACCTTGGAAAGTAAAAACTGCAAACCAGAATCCTGTTTTTATATTATACAGGAAAGGCGCATGGATTCTTTGTCACTAAAGTTCTGTCACTAAAACATCTTAAAAGGGGCTTCTTATTGAGTGTGCTGTCTAAATCATCTTTCTCATCAATTTTGCAGCCATTTGTAGTTAAAAGTAATGAGTGTTTCAGCTCATAGGTTTCAAAGTAATATATTAGAAAATCAAAGTAAGAGTGTACTGAATGGAAACTGCATTCAACTTCAGAAAGCAATATTGATACTTCTTTTCCCTGCTGAGGCAATTATGATGAACAGCAAAAAACTGGTTTTGATGTTATTAGCTGTTGACAATTTAATTATTCTAAGGATTTTCTTAAGAAAGTATTTTTTCTGTAATATTTCTGTAACATTTTGCAAGTATTAATGTGCTGCCCAACACAAAGTTGGGTTTCTTTTTTTAACATAATTGCTACTACATTGCATTTAAAATGCAATACACATGAAAATTCTGACACTGAAAGTATGTTTTCTTTGAAGGGAATTGAATCAAGAACACTAATACAGTAAATTAATTTTTTTAATGTCATACATGTATATTATATTCAGATTATATATTATATTATATACTGTTCTATCTTCTTCCACATCTATTTCCCATGCCTGAGCAGTATTTTATTTTTTCAATACAAAATACAAGCAATGTACCTCTTCCAATCCTAATTCAAACTATATTTACCATGAGAAAGGAGTGAGAAATTCAAATATATAAGGAGGAAATCAGAAAACAGGAATTAAAAAATGGTAAGAAGGAAATAAGAAACGCGGAAAGAGGGACCTAGAAGGGTTAAGATGATGTAGTGAAATTGCAAGAAACAAATAACCTCTCACTACAAACTGCTTGGACTCTGTTTTGGAAGCGTGTTACTTCTCAGAACAATTCGTGTACTTGATCTAGTCTACTGGTAACAGGAAAAAGCAGAAGAAACAATGTATTTTCAAATTTATATAGGAAAAATAAATTGCAGCCTTTCTCATTCTCAGTGATGGAGAAAAGCATTTTCCAGTATCTGCTAGAGAGTTTACCAAAATTACATTCAATTTTAGTTGCATTAAAAACTTGAGTCTTACACAAATTTTTAATGGTCAAGAATACATTTGAAAGAATGCTATTCTACATAATAAGGGTTTCCACTGTAGTTTCCACTTTCCAGTCAGCATTTCTTTATATCCCTTACAGGCTGAATTTAATTCTGTGTTGATTACATGTTCTGACTCTGACATTCCTATAAAACTGTCCCCAGCGTATATAACAAAAATAGGTTTCAGGGAAGTTTAACCTCTCGTGTTGGCCATAAAATTTAGGATGATTCTCTAAAGAGTCTGCCCTTCATAGTAAAGAAGGATGCTACAAGTGAGGATTTCTACAGCATCAATTACCATCTACTTTGTAGGAAAAGAAGATAGGGACCAATTATCTAATGGGATTCATTTCTTATATTCTGGTAGTTAAGGAATAAAAGACTGGATTAGTTGAAAAGTGGAAAAATTCCTGAGGTATTGTTCCAGAAACAAGGTCTTCATTCATTGGTGAGAAGATGTTCGTCTCATATTGGTATGGTTAAGTTTTTCACAATATGAAGGCTACTTAAAAAAAAAAATACACAATGGAGAAGAGACCAGATAGCATGCAGCTTGGTTATTTCTCTGTCTGATGGTTCATCAGGAAGAAAGTCAGCAAAACCTCCACCTTAGACTTCTGGAGGGATGACTTTGGCCTGTTTAGGATGGAATAAAAGTTGGCCAATTTGGGTCAGGTGTCCTGTCTGTGCCTCCTCTCATCTTCCAGTGCCCCTCCTCACTTGCAGAGCACGAGAGAAAGAAAAGTCCTTGATCAGGGTGACTGCTACTTAGCCACAACTAAAACACCAGTGTGTTATCAACATTGTTCACAGGCTAAAACCCAAACACAGCACTGTACCAGCTACTATGAAGAAAATTAACTCTATCCCAGCCAAGTCCAGGACAGATGAAGACTTTACTAAATATTCTCCTCAGAAATCAGAATGTAGTTACAGGAACAGTCTCAGAAGCTCACAAAATTATTTAGTGACATGTTCAAAAGTGAAATACAATTACAGAATTATCTCTGAGGGACTCAGTTGTAAACTGATAATCTCTAAAAGTCATGTCACCCCAAAGCAAAATGATATAAAAATGGTGTCTTATTGAATTGAATCTCCTGTGATGTTTCCCCCTTATTTTCAAGCCATACAGGTTTATACTGTATTTTTTCAGGTCACCTTTTACATTTAAGCCCACACTTTCATCCAGAACAGCTTGCTGCCCTTCTTAACCATTTGCTGCCAGGAGTCCTGCTTTCAAAATGTGCATGTCTAAAATGATAATCTAAAGAGACTAGCTAAGCAAACTAATAAGTAATGTAAGGCCATACTTCTCTGTGTTAAGGTATGATGGAGTGATTCTTTATGAAATTAGTAGTGTCTTTCATCACAGTAAAACAAGAACTCAGCGCTGCCTCTGATAGGAAAGCAGGCAAAAAATACTGTAACAGTATTGGAAAACAGGAATCTGTATTCCCGGTTTGGCATGATGAAAGAGTTTTATGAAACATACAAAATAACTAATAAAACATAAATGCTGCAGTAATAACAGGTATTCTGGTGGTGGCTCTCGTAATTTTAAATCTCTGCTCCTGTGTATCAGTTGTTGAAAAAAAAAAAAAAAAAAGAAGAGATCTGAGACCCTGAGGCAGCTGTTGTCCAAGAAAAGAAAGACAAAAATTCAAAGGCACTCTTTATATATGCATTTTGTCTCTAGATGAAAAGCCTTAGAAAAGACATTTCCTATCTTCCCAGAGCATTGGAGAAAGCCTTGTAAGTTCCCAGGAGCTTTAGTCACTGAGAGAAAAACACTTAAGAATCTAACATCTTGTATGAGAATTTTTTCTTTTATTTATTTAATACTTACTCAAGGAGAGAGAAGAATTTGCTTTGATAGCAACTGTTTTCAGATTGACTGTTTAAGTTACATTTTTTTTTTTTTGATAAATATAGATAACTTATGCATATCTGTTAAGTTGCAAGTTGCAGTAAGTTTTAAACCCAATTTCTTTTAGCAAGGGAGTTTCACAGTAGCTGAATTTCCTTCTAGCTTAAAAACCACTGCTATAAATATAGGCTTCTACTGGAGGTGAAGAAAATGTGCTAGTTAACCTTTTTGTAAAATAAAATCTAGATTTATGAAGGCATTAGTGTCGTTATGTTATGCAGATCCACCAGGGAGAGCAAGAGCCAGAAAAATTGAGAGCTGCAGTGGAACTCAGCATTAATTTCATAACAGGCCTGCATCTGTGTGAATAGTGGTGACGAAACTTTGAAGTACATTGGTCATCTGCTTTGACATTCAGGTTTGCGCATTATAGTTTTTTAAAATTCAGCCAAATAGATCTTCTCTTCTCTAGTTTGAAAAGCTCCAGTTCTCTCAGCCTTTCCTCTTAGAAGGGCTTCAGAACCTTTCATCATCTTTGTGGCTCTTTGCTGGACTCTCTCCAGTATAGCCATGTCCCTCTTATACGGGGGAGCCCAGAACTCAACAGAGTATTCCAAGTGAATGCTCACCAGGGCTGAGTAGAGGGGAAGGGTAATCTCTCTCAACCTGATTTGTCCAATGCAGCACATGATGCATCACCCATCTTTGTGGCAAGGATACATTGGTATACGCTCATCTTTGTGATCACCAGGAAAACCAGATCTTTTTCTACCAAGCTGCTTTACAGCTGGATGACCCCAGTTTGTACTGGTGCATGTGGTTGTCCCTCCCCTGGGGCAGGACTTTGCAATTACCCTTGTTGAACTTTGCAAGGTTCCTGCCAGCCCATTTCTCCAGCCTGTCAAGGTCAGTCTGGATGGTTGCATAATTATCTGACATATCAGGCACTCCTCTCAGTTTTCTGTCATCACAGAACTTGCTGAGGGTGCACTCTGTGACATCATCCAAATCATTAACAAAAATGTTGAACAGGATTTGACCCAATATTAACCCATGAGGTGCACCCCTAGTCAGTGGTCTCCAACTAAACTTTGTGCTGCTGATCACTATATTTGATTCTTGAGGTCCCTTCCAAACTGATATTCTATGATTCTATGATCACTACCTCCTGGGCTCAGCCATTCAGCCAGCTTTCAATCAAGCTCACTAGTCATCCATCCCATATATCAACAGCTTGTCTGTGGGAATCTTGTATGAGATGGTGTCCAAAGCCTTATTGATGTCAAGTTAGACAGTATGCCCTGCTTCCCCCTCAGCTACCAAGACAAAGATTTCATCACAGGTCATCATGTTGCTCAGGCATGACTTCCCTTTGGTGAATTCATGCTGACTATTCCTGATGCTTGTTTTTTTCCTCTTGTGCATGGAAATATTTTCCAGGATTAGTTGTACAATCACCTTCCTGGGGATCAAGGTGAGGCTGACAAGCTTGTAATTCCATCGGTCCTCTTTTGTCCCCTTTTTGAGATTAGAAGTGGCATTTGCAAGGGCACAATGGTGGCTGTCAGTGGAGACTTCAGTCTTCATGCACTTCTAATCACTATGATAATTCAAGGATTAACAAGAGTAGACTCACACTAACATCAGTCAGCTCTATCAATGCTTCTGTGTGCATCCAATCGGGGACTATGGCCTGAATATCCACTAGATATTCTCTAATCCCATCTTTTTTCACAAAAGGTGTATTCCAGCCTCTTATCTTGGTGTCAGGTACCTGGGATGCCTGAAGACTGGTTGTGCTAGCACAGACTGAGGCAAAGCAGCATTCAGTACCTCAACCTTATCCATGTCCTGTGTCACTTTCCCCATTCAGCATCGGACCTGAATTTCCCCTAGAATCTTCCTTGTGTCACTTATGTACTTATAGAAACACTCCTTTTTGCCTTTGACATCGCTGGCTATTTTTAATTACAGGTAGGTAGGCTTTGACTTTCTTAAGCTGGTCTTTGGTTAAGAAAGCATACTCTGACAGTGTCTCCATATAGCTCCCAGGTTACTTGTTTCTGCTTCCACTCTCTGTATAATTCCTTTTAATGTGTGCTATTTTTTTCCCCAAGATCTCCCTGTTAATCATGTAGGCCTCTTGGCCTTATTATTCTGTTTTTTTGGGATGGACT
This sequence comes from Bolborhynchus lineola, assembly GCA_025448015.1. Taxonomy (NCBI): domain Eukaryota; kingdom Metazoa; phylum Chordata; class Aves; order Psittaciformes; family Psittacidae; genus Bolborhynchus; species Bolborhynchus lineola. The sequence continues at coordinate 9,232 of JAOEHX010049875.1, forward strand.
ACTCTTGAATTTTGTGGGGGCGATCCTTGAATATCAATGGGATTTCTTAGGCTCCTCTCTCTTTCAGGGGTTTATCCCACGAGACTCTTTTTAGGAAGATCCCTGAAAAGAGACTCTGCTTTTCTGAAGTCCAGGGTTATGATCTTGCTGTTTGCCCTGCTTTGACCTCACAGGTTCCAGAATTCGCAGTTGCTGATGCTAAAGACAATTTTGACCTTCACATTACCAACAACTCCCTTGTTTTTAAGTATGTCGTATAAAAGTTTATAAGTATAAGGTTTTCAGTAAAAGAAAAGTTGGATATTGTCCTGTGTGTGTAGCTACTGATTCCTTTAAAAATGTATTATGATTACCTTACAGAAACAAATGAAGCAGTGTTGTAATATCTTTTCTACACACATTTTCTGAGTTATAAATGCAAATCGTAAAGTAATTGTTAATTTTTCCCTGTCTGGCATAAACAAACCTGCTGTCTGCATCTTATTAGAGTTTGGAAAAATGTAATTATGCCTCAGATTTTTATCAAGAATATATCAAAGTGTACTACTGCAGCTGTGCCAAGGAAAAACTCCAAAAGGGATGTTATTTTAGGATATTTGTGACTATATCAATTCTGTATTGTATTATTTCAGTACTGTTGAGGGTAACCTTGCAGGTTTTTTGAGGGAGAAGATAATGAAATAGCTGCATGTGGACTAGTAAAGTAGAAGGACGTAAACTTTGGCTATCATCTGAATATATTTAATTGAAGAATATCACAGTGCTAGTGAAAATGTTGATTAGAAATATCTATATATTATCTCATATGAGAAAGTTTGGATGTCTCATGGCTTTGCTCTCTGCAGACAGGACTACTTACCTAAATCATGTCTTCTGTAATGAACCACTAAAACTACTTCTGTGGATATTATAGCACAAGAAAAAAAATGGAATCTAAATGTTGCAAGTTGGATTTAGAATCAAAACCATTTAATTTTAATGTTTTGCAAAAGAAAAAATCAGCAGTGTCCTAATCAGCTGTATTCATTGATGTACAAGTTATACTAATCTAAAAAGATTAGTGTAACCAGTGAGTTATAGTGTAACTGAGTATTTGAAAACAGACTGGACTTAGGCTAGTAGCACAGATTTAGATTGCTACAAACCGTAATACTTATGTTCAAAGTCCATTCTTTTTATAAGTCATGGAAAAATAAAGATTAAGCTTCTTCTGAAACTTGTTTTATGGACTCTCTGTCGCATTCATGATGTGCCCTTTTTTTCATCAATATATGATGAAGAAGAGGTGAAATAAGTGTGTATGAACTTTGCCTTTCAGGGTTTTATTTGTTCGCTTGCTTGTTTGTTTTTTAATTGCTAAGAGCAGGTGGTTTTTTGTCTTTCAGGGCTCATTTCCTTTTTGTGATATACTTCAGTCTTTAATAAGATGGGTAGAATATTCAAAACAGAAAACCCTCTTGTTCTTCAACTAGAGTACGTTTTTGGAATTGATCCTGATTGGATGTGCTGTGCAGTGGGCAAAATCACTCACTCAAAATCTTCTGTGGACAGAATTCTGTAGATTCAGCTGTGCTGAATTCTGTAGAAAGACTAAACCAAGACACAACTTAAACAAGGCTTCACCCTAATATCAGTATATATGTAATATATGTAGTATAACAAGAATGTTTTATTCACTTAGACAAGTCATTCAGTGAATCCAGTGTTTTGGTCCTGTTCTCCTCTGTGCTTCATATCATGTGACTAATTTGTGAAGCAAATAAATTCAGATATGAGGAAGACATAAGAGAAGCTGTTTGTTTCCCTCATCAATATTCTTTAAACTATTGCCCCTTAAGTGAAGCCACGTAGAAGGTACATAATTTGTTTTTTCATTTTTGCATCAGGGATTATGGCTATGTGTGTAAATCTGTTTATTTAAAACCTACCTGTCAAATGTGTTTCATTGTGAAGGATGTCCCTTATTTTAGACGCAAACTTGATGTTATGCTAAATTTATTCTTTTAAATTGCTGAATTCAGAAGTGCTGATAAGCTGAGTCTGCTTTCACAGTAGGACCGTGACAGTGGGCCTCACTATTGGAATCACATTGTGGGTATGTACCTGAGTGAACATGGTCATGTGAGTAATTCAAACAGCTACTTCACAATCGTGAAGTAGTGAGCTGAAGGCTTTAGAACCTTGCCTGAAGGCGCGTATGTACAGGAGGGAGAGAGTAGCTCCAGCCATGGAACTGACTGTTCTCGAACTTGGAAACATGTGTTGTAATTGGAAACACGTGCTGTAGTAGTCAACCAATCATTAAGCAATTGCTAACACGCGGCTAAGGAATGTTAACCGATCAGATGTTACTGAATGTTCTAGCATCTTGAAACTCTTTATAAAAGGCGCACTTGTGTCACAATAAACGGTCAACACTCTGATTACATTAATCTGTGTGTGTTGTCCGAGCTCCTGCTGCAAATGGCACCCGAACAGGGACCCTCTTGTCGTTGCTTCCTGGAGTGATAAAATGGCAGGAATAGGAGGGAGCAGGAAAGCCGACCAAATATCCTTGCTGCCACGGCAAGAAGCCTTGCTAAAAAGAAAGAAGAAGATATCCTCACTGGCAAGATGTATATCCTTGTCAGTGGGAAGCCTCACCGATGAGACATTCATCCTTGCAGTGGGAAGCAGACAAAACGTCAACATAGTTCTGGAATCTCACCCTGATCAGGTGAGCGGTCGGGGAGGAGATGGGGTCTACAGTCTCAAAGGAAAAAGAGGCAGTAGTTAAGCTCCTCCAACATATTCTGTCTAAGAGAGTTATTTGTTATGACGCTGATGTGCTTAAACAGCTGTTGCTGTGGGCTAAAGATAGGAACTTACTCCCCAGCGTCGGCACTGCTTTTGCAGT
>JAOEHX010049877.1:2281-16920 GCA_025448015.1 Bolborhynchus lineola
ATGTTCTAATTTGTGAAGTTGGAGATCGACGAACTAAAAATAATAGCAGAGCCCTGGAACACCTCTGGAGTGGGTTCTCTGTGAGGGCCAGGAGGGTGGAGAGGAGGCAGAGCAGATCGTGGAAACATTTGCTTGCATAGGTTTGGCTTCTGGGATTGATTTTTCCCATGAGTACAGGAGCAGTTTCAAGCCCTAAAACCCAGTTTTTTAGTGAGCTGCAGGTTTTCCTTTATGAACAGCTGTGACACACATGAACACACTGATCAGATTAATTGGCCATGGGAAGGTAGTCCAAGTATGCTTCATAGGGCATGTAATGAAGACCTTAATAATCCTATACCTAGAACAAATCTAGAACAAACTAACAACCAGAAAATGCTGTCAGTTGACCAGTGCCTTCCAGACATATTCATATAATCATGTTACCATGCAGCTGCCATGACAAATTGCTAACAGTGTGGAGAGAGCTCCTTAGAGTTCCCACCTTGCCTATTCACTATCACAAGAAACGTCTTTTGGGAGTGTTTGGTGGGAGACCATTTCCACCATAGCCTGAGATTGGGTAGGCTGCAAGGCTTCCAGCAGAAACTGCTGCTCCAGGAGGTCTCCCAGATCAGCTTTCTAAGCAGAGTCACTTCTGTTTGCGGCAATGCTCATGTTTTTCACAGAAAGGAATCAGTTTGAACCAACTTTGTGCTGACGCTGTCTTGGACCCACAGGATATAATTTCTGGGCAGCTATAGCCTTTCCCGCATGCTAGCACATTTAGTGGTGGCTTTCTGCATCTCTGAGACCCATAGGTTATAATTTCTTGTAAAATAAAGTATTTCTCACTCCTTTTTTTCAGCATGAATCAGTAAATGACTGGAGCACCAATGTCAGGCATTGCTGTACAGTGCCTAGAAGCCTCAGCAGTGAGGAACTTCCACTTGCAGGACTCATCTCACCTTCAACTTCTGTTCTCACCTTTGGCTCACCTAAATGTAGCACCTCTGGCGTAGGAGCTGACTTTTGCCTTGTGTTCATCCTGCACCTATGGCAAAGGGATCACACTGCCCAGGCTTAAACAAAAGGTTCATTAACATATATAATAACCCTATGGGAACCCTGAAGTCTGACTGGGGTGAGAGGTACCACGTTACCAAAGAGCCTGCAGGCTCTGCGATGGGTACTTTATTGGCACAAAACTACAGGGTGAGTGGGGCTGATCTGAGCCTTAGCCTGCTGCTGCATATCCAGCCAGGAGGTCTGTGGTGTTCTTCCCAAATTTTCTGATTTGCTGGCTTGGCAGGGTTCAGCTTTTTTGATAAAGTCACCACCTTAGTTTACAGATTAACCCAAAATAAGGTCAAAGCAGACCAGAAAATAGAATTGAAAATGAATGTTGGTATCTCTGATGTTTAAATAAAAGCAAGACGTTGAATTCTGCCTCACTTCCAGCCAGGGCAGCTAGCAAGAATACAAACAGTACACAGCTTGGACTGGGGATGCATGAGCATTGATAGGACCCAGATACTGAACAGTGTTCAGTGTTTATCACAGTGGGATGGAAGCAAGCCTCCAGCTGGACCTTAGTGTATATTAGAAGTAGTTATAGCCCATCTCCACCATAAGTGACAAACCAGGCTATGGAAGCAGTAAGACTGAATTATGTCATTTTTGAGCACTGTATGCTCCTTCTAGTGCTTTGAAATTTTTACTCCTATCTTTGGAATTAGCATGCAGGTATTTCACACTCTAGGCTAACTCTGCATTTGTTAACTTCACAGATGTCATGTGAATGGCCTACTCTCACTCTCCTTTATCTTTGACAGCCCAAAGTACAGCCAAGACAAACACTTTTCTCCAGATGTAAGCTGCCCTGATTATAACTCCTGCACACTGTTAATGGGCTTCAGTAAGCTTGGAAACCAGCATAAACCACAGGTTTCTCTGAACTTTCTAACTTTGCAGTTTTGCAGTGTGTTATGCTTCTGGCAGGAAATCTGGATGAGCTGCCAAGTTGGTAGAAAATTCAATATCCCACTATAAAAGGAAGTTTATCATTTGGCATGTATGTCTAAGTGCACCTTCCTTTTGCTAAGTTAACATGATTAAAAGAATCCCCCATCTGAGACTCAACCATCCAGCTGCACGGTTCAGTGAAATGACTTTCAATAAACAGTGCAAGCATGAGGGAGCCATTCCTGTCAGGGCTGCAGATCCAAAGTATTCCCCAGGATCTTCTGCAGGACCTCAGCGTGTCCTGTCTAGAACTGAACTTCTGTTTCGTTCATCCCTTTAAATATCCACAGGACCATTATTAAAACTGTGATAGCACACGTAATTTGCTTTCACAGTATAAACCAGGAAGATACAAGCTTGATCTTAAGTTAACAAAGCCAGATCCTTAGTAGTTCTTATATCACAACCATAACAATAACTAAATGACAAACATTAGATTTCTTGTTTCTCTCTCCAAATAGGTGTTTTAATAATTCTGAAGAAGCATAACATTTGCATGTGCATTTTTAAACCATATATGTGGCTCAGTTTCACAATGCAGCTTCTCATACTAGGTAATATATTTATGTTACAGTATGACTAGAACTATAGGGTTGTTAAAGATTAGCATTACAAATATGCTGTCCTCATTCATATCCCATGAGGACATGCTATACCATCTCCATTCTGTAGTTTGCATGCCTGCCAAAGTACTGTTTAAGTATACTCTATAGTTAAATGATGTTACTATTCCATGAGCAGGACCTGTGTGGTCTTCCTTACATTAAAATAAACCATTTTATACCTATTTCACTTTTATATCCAAACATATTTGCTCATTTGCAGAAACTAAAATAAGTTCTAGTGAGCCTTCTCACAAGTATCCTTGGTTTCAGTTTGTTACCCAGAAAGCCTTTATCTGAAGTGTCTTGCTAAGGAGACTCGATGCCACATGCTCCAGGAGGTTCACCCACATGTGCATGAAGCACACACTTCTACAAAGCTGCCATATCTCACTGCACAGTCTTTGTGGCTGCCCCAGCTATGGGTGGTTTTAGTCTGGGTGCCTTCAAGAGTTCCCACCGACTGTTCAGTGTCTCAAGCCTTGCTGACGCATGTCTGACTAAGAGCAGATCCACAATGGCTGTTACCTGTGGCTGCATGATGTTTGTGTCACTACCATCCTGTAGCCTGTGCGCTGCTTACAAGAGGTCACGATGACAGTGCATTTGATTCTGTCACAGTCCCTTTTTATGTGTCTCAGGCCCCCCATAGAGGATGGCACACTGAGCAACCAGCTGAGCAAATTAGGCCCAGGAGTGCCAGAGCACATACTGTAGATAAAGACAGCAAGCTGCTGGGAAAGCTGTGTGTGTGACCTTACACAGCACTTGGCTTCTCATGGCTGGCTGAGGGTAGCGATACTCCCACAAGGACAGCTGCGAGCTCACTTCTGGGGGGGCTGGTGCCAAGCCACTGGAACTAATGAACTCCCTCAGGAACCTCTGAGTTACGTTGGACATTTTGCAAAATGCGTTGATTCCCAAACACAGTGGTAAGCATGTCCAGCTGGTCTGGATACACAAGATTTCACAGTACACAGACTACACAGCCAAAGGTTAATAAAGCTAAGGTACAAACTTGGAATCACTTTCATTCTTTGAATAGTTCACCAGATTATGTGATTTTCCACCAAATAGGCAGCAGATGAATTACCAAGGTTCTGTCGTGTCTGACGTAAAGCCTGTGCTTGAGGAAAGGAAGAACCTTTACATGCTGTAAGGATACTAGAGAACATGCAACCTGGGGGGCATTGCTACCTCATGGTTAATCCGCTGAGACAACAAAGTGATGCAAAGAACACCCCTCTCCAGCCCAAACTCAGACTCAGCTAAAACACTTGCCTTAGCAGTCTTTGCTAAGTTCCCTAAATGCCGGCTGTAAGAATGATCAGTAAATACGGAGCGTGGAAATCGTCCATGTGCATTAGTCTGCTGCTGCTTATAGAACTGAATCTCTTACAGTGCAATTAGTACCTGGAAAAAGCTCTTTTTGGCAATCCAGTCCATTTCCTTGGCACCAAACAGTCACTAATGCTTGTGCAAAATAGCATGTGCATAGTTTATGCCTCTGTTCAGCTCCAAGCAAGCAAAAAGCACTCTGCAAACACAGGATGCTATTAAAGCCAAAGGGAATTTTGATGTTGACTTTGACGAATACAAAAGCAGACCCTTTACATCAAAGATTCACTCCACGGCGGACAGAAGGAGGCTTCTAGACCCTCCTGCTGCCCCCTGCGGGTAAATTCGTAGGTATGGTTTAGCCTCAGTCTAAGCCAAGGGCTTTAACTAGAGTTTTACCTTTATTTCCCAATATAGCTGCTTCCTGAGGTACTTTGCCAGTAGCTTCCTTGGAGTTTAATGTACCATCTTCAGCCTCATGCTGGCAGGATTCTTCAGTTCTCTCTCAAAGTTCACCAACAGAGAGGTCTGTATATTTGTAAAACCTTGCAGTGCTTTAAATAGGTGAAAAAGGGAATAGTAGGAGGTGGTCTTGCATGTAACGCTATCTCTACACAATCGTGTTTGTCTTATCAGAGTGGACCTGCAGTAGCTGTTATAATTCACACAAAGAAGGAATTCTTCCTTTCTTGCTCTGGCTACACCAGAAAATGAAGCTAGGGTGGCTCGTTAAAAAAGAGGTGGAGACATAGGAAGAAGCATGAGTGAAGTGGGAGAGAAGCTCCCAGCATTTAGTGTGCTCAAACTGAGAGAAGAAATAGAATTATCCGCATCAGGAGTTTTGAAGAATTGGTGTATAAAGCTGCTGTTTCAGAAACAGAGACTTTAAAAATTAGGAGTGCTCCAGTCTGACAGCAGAACAGTAAGCACCATACCCATGCTTATTAAAAAGACAAAGATTATCTTGACAGCAAAGACTTATCAGTCTTTCTACAACCGTGGGCAATCTTCAGAACAAATTTTGAAGAAAAGAATAATTAAGACCTGAAGGTAAGTAGAAAATGATGTAGATGAAATGATTAAGGCAAACTTAGCTGGTATCTCTTGTTGGCTTTCCAGGCATAACTCATTTACCTGGATGCTAAACTGTCAACTTCCTAAACTGTATTGATTTGATCACTTGTGATGATACTTGGACTGGACAAGACACCCTTAAAACTGGGTATTAGAGAGAGTGAGGAGCCAGCACAAGTCAACTTGGGCAAAGAATTACTGAGTGAGATGAAAATTAATATCAGAATTTCTCAAGATGTTGGGCCTGATTCTCTTCAAGGTTTTCATTTCTTGGCAGGGCAGATGCTAAGGAAGTTTTGAGGTACTGTCAGCATGGAAAAGAGATGGAATATTAAAAGCACTGCATGGTACTGGTGATTAAAGCAATGGAAATGGGGTGGTATTTACTAGGGCAGAATACAAGTCATGTATGAGGGTAGGAGTTATCTGGATGTTAAATGTCAAAACCAAACAGTTATTAAGATGTCTTTATCAGTGATACAGAAAGAAAAGTACTTCTGGAAGTTCAGTCTTAGCACTTGAGACAATGATCTGGACTGAATCACCTGTAGGAGATGTCTCTCGTACACTCGAGAGGTGGCTGTGAAACCTACTGTTCAGTCAGATAAAGCTACAGCAGATCAGTCACACCTTAAGAAGGGGGTCTGCTCCTAAAAGGCTATCCATAGCTCTGGGGGCTGCAACAAGGAAGGAATGAGGATAATAGTTGATCCTATCATGACTGTGATGTGATGGGAAGGGAATGAGAAAGGCAAACAGATAATTTATGTATCTGAAGCGGTCTTTCTAAAGCAGAGTTAAACCTATTCCCTGGCACGTATACCCAGAACTCATCTGTGTGCAGTTCTGTGCTCAAGGCACATGAGCTCAAAACTGCACCATGACAGAGAAAGCTGCAGTTTTATTAACAGTGCCTAAAGTAGGTGGGCTTGTTCAGCCTCGCAAAGTGAAGGTTGGAGTGGAATCTGCTGCCTTTCTAAATCCTTCAGAGCAAAGGAAGAGCTTTTAAACTTCTTAACATGGTGCTGGTAAAGTATCACACATGAAGAATAAATTTGAATTCAAAATATAAAGTTCTGTCACTATCAGAGCAGTTGCTAGTGCCCAACAACCATTTCCAAAATGTTGCTTGATGTGTTTGTGATCCAAGGTTTTTCTGGTTTGGTTTTTCTCTGAATTCAATGTCATAGTGAGGAGTCCTACAGAAACAAGAATTTTTCACTATTCATAAGACCCTTATAATGAAATCCTACTATGTCCTCTGTACTTCTGGTTTGAGCCTCAGTGCTGTACATTCACCAGCATGTTCTCAATATCAGCCTATTAAAGAAGTTTCAATTGTAAAGGTTATTTTCTGATAACAGGTGAGTCTTGCTGGGCTGATAGAATACTACCAGTGTCTAACTCCAAGGAACTCCTGGGCAGAAGAGGAACAATGTCAGGGGCGTTCTGGTGCTTGGGCTACATTAATAGCAAGGTGACAGACATTAGAAATCCTTGGTAAGCAGTAAACTGGTATTTGTCTGTGACAAAATAAATGGAAGGGTAAACTTCCAGTCTGTTTAGGTCCTCCATTACCCTTACAGACAGGAGATGCCTCACAAATAAGCCTGTGTTGGAAGCTTAATGAGTGAATGATGCTTTTTGACTGGTTGCAGACGTGCCAACTTGTGGCCGTCATTAGGAATCAGCCCCACATCGTTACTAGCCTGGCTTCAGTGTGTAAGTGCTACTTCATATTGTGCTGGTTTTTTTACAGCATCCTCAGATAGAAATTTGCAAGTGTAAATGAAGTGTAGGGAAGAAGAGAAGCATACTAAAAATCTGCTTTACAGAAATTTATCTGCATCTGCTGAGGGATTATCTGCTGTCAGCTGGGGTGTTGGGTAGATACCCAAGAGACATTGTACTCACCAGCCCACACACAGGGGCCAGGTCACATTGTGTGTGGTAGGGCTGTTCCGAACTAACTCTTTGTGTCTCAGGGTCAGGAACAGAGTTTAGGTAAAGCAACCAGCCCTTTCCATCTCATGCAGTGATTACCTCAGCAGAAACCATATAAAGGAGGTGGGTAGAAAATAGAGCAAGTATAGTTTGGGGACTTTCTGTCACTAAAGTTTATTTTGTTTCAGCCCCAAAACTACAGATTAACTTGGTTTCAGATGAGTGAGTCTGCCCTGCCCAGGGAGCCTCCTCTGCCTTCAGAGGGAAAGCACGATAGATTTTTTTCTGAAATCCTGACAGTGCATTGTTTTGCTATAACTGAAAGTCCTTGTTTGAGAACCAGGTAGCTCTGAAAGGAAGGGTGAACTGGATGGGATGCAGCAGATCGAATAACTCAGTTCTCTGTTGTTTTCCTATCACCCTGTTCCCCAAGGACCACGGAGACATGGTCAAGTGTGGCTTGCCACCTGCAGAATGAAAGTCCGCAGGTTGGGTCATAGAATCATAGAATGGTTTGGGTTGGAAGGGACCTCAAAGCTCATCTGGTTCAACCCCCCCCTGCCATGGGCAGGGACACCTACTAGAGCAGGTTGCTCAAAGCCCCATCCAACCTGGACTCAAACACTGCCAGGGATGGAGCTGAGACAGGTTCTCTGGGCAAACTGTTCCCGTGCCTCACCACCCTCACAGTCATGAGTATCTTCCCATTATCTAATCTATATCTCTCTTTCAGTTTAAAGACATTCCCTCTTGTCCTGTCACTACTTTCATAGAATCATAGAATAGTTAGAGTTGGAAAGGACCTTAAGCTCATCCAGTTCCAACCCCACTGCCATGGGCAGGGACACCTCCCACTGAACCATGTCACCCAAAGCTATGTCCAACCTGGCCTTGAACACTGCCAGGGATGGAGCATTCACAACTTCCCTGGGCAACCCATTCAGGTGCCTCACCACCCTCACAGTAAAGAGTTTCTTCCTCACATCCAATCTGAACTTCCCCTGTTTAAGTTTGAACCTCTCGTAAAAAGTCCCTCTTGAGATTTCTTGTATCCCCTTTAGGCACTGGAAGCTGCTCTAAGGTCTCCCTGGAGCCTTCTCCTCCAGGCTGAACAAGATCAGCTCTGTCTGTCTTTCTAGGAGAGGTGCTCCAGCCCTCTGAGCATCTCTGTGGCCTCTTCTGGACTTGCTCCAACAGGTCCACATCACTCTTGTGTTTCAGGCCCCAGAGCTGGATGCAGTACTGTGAGTGGAGTCTCACAAGGTCAGAGCAGAGGGGCAGGATAACCTCCCTCGACCTGCTGGTCATGCTCTTTTTGATGCAGTCCAGCATACAGTTGCCTTTCTGGGCTGCATGTGCACACTGCAGCTCATGTTGAGCTTCTTGTCAACCAACACATAATAAGGGTCATGTAAGGACACAAAAGTGCTATTTACGTTACAGTTATATGTCTGCCTATATGAAAAGCAGAGGGTGTAAGTTCTGGACCATGGGGCCATGAAAAGGCTGGGGTCTCAATTTTAGAGGTGTTGTTTTTGTTGGGTCTATTGTTGATGCCAGTATCTCTGGGTAAGAACTGGTGGTGCAGTGACAGAACTTGGCCTCTGAGCGGTAATGGAGGCCCAGGGTGGAGCTTCCAGAATATGTCTGTCCTCGCTGCACCATAGTTCTCTGCACAGAAATATAGAAGAGCCCTTTGCCTGTTACACTTCTGTGCAATTCACAGAAACCCTCAGATATGCTCCTTCCCCACTTCACAAAGCCCAGGCTCAGCTCTTACTCATGCAAGGAGGAGTGCCAGTGAAAAGCATTGTCTGTCATCTTTCGATTTCTCTTTGTATAGCTGATGGGTTAATGAGTGCTCTGATGGTGCAGGTTGCTCAGAATTGCTGTTGGGGGCATTGTGAGAATGCAGTGAACTTTTGCAGCTTTCCTAGAAAGTAGGACAGGAGCAGAGGCAGCAATGAGCAGATCTGCAAGGCAGTAAGAGGTGTGAGACTGCTCTGCCTCTGCGGGGGCTCTTCCTTACTGACTCATCTGAGAGCAGTACTCCCACCTCTACCCCTCCCTTGACTGTAGTTGTCCCCAACAGTGTTGGTGTCACCTCTACACCTCTTCCTCTCACAGGCACATGCAGTAGTGCTAGGTTTGCACATCAAAGCACTGCGGTGTGCTCAGCCCTGCTTTTTTCTTCTGGTAGTGGTCACCATTGAATATGCTTCTTTCACTGTCAAAAGTGTTTCCACTGTAGCAAACATGAAGATCAAGACTGCTGCTACGTGAAGTGCTCCCCCTGTAGTGACTAAAAACAGCCAGCAGGGTCACTGGTTGAAGGTCTCTGCACTGGAGTGATAGCAACTGCCTTGCTGTTGCTTTTCAAACACCCGAGAGACAGTCTTTCATTACGTGTGAAATGAATATATCAAAAATGGTGACAGGGGAACATGTATCAAACTGCCAGATGGAGGAAAAAGATGCGCTTGCAATGCTCCTTGCTAATCATACCAAATGTTTCAGATGGGAGCACACTGACTCACAGGAGAGAGCTGCTTTTCTGCTGTCCTCCATGCAGGTGTGCTGATACTGACAACATATTGCCACCCCAGGTGGGTGGCAGCTGTTTGAAACACAAAAGGAAGCAGTAAAAAGACCTGGAAATTTGAATTCAGCAATTACTTACCCTTAAGTTAATTTAGTCCTTCATATTTTCCATTGCCTTCCTCAGAAGTGGAATGAACAGTCTGGTGTTACAGATGAATATAATGGCCAAGCCCCAACTTGACAAGTCTGGCACTAACCAAAGTTGTCTGAGTCCCAACTCCTGACTGCGGGCATATGACATGTAGGGAGAGCCCTGGCGTAAAGCATCATTGTATAAATCTGTCATCTCTTGGAAAGTTCCTGAATGGTGCTTAGCATTTATGATTGAATCCTGGTCAAAAATTAGAATAAATTCCTGCTTTTTAACCCAAGGCCATTTGCTAGAATAAGAAAAAGCATAAAGAGAGCTGATAACAAAACTCAGCATTCCACTTCTGCACAAACAGGATGCGGGAGCAACACACCCAGCAAGATAACAACATCTCACCTGAAAAATGAGTCAACAGATCAGCATTTTGGGAGTGAGTGCAAATTTTATGTTCCCAGGACAACAGCACTAAGCAAGGCTGAAAAGTGATGTTTTCTATTATTGTGGAAATGCAGTATAGTCTGAAGCACCAGGAGTCAGGCTGATGTCAGCATTACAGTCAGAGCTGACTTAATCAATGATAGTTTAATATCCCTCTCAATTGCTGTTGTCACTGCTGTTGCTCCATCTTGGCAGGGACATCGCAGCCAGTTCATCTGAGGCCAGTTCAGTACCCTCAAGGATGAGCACCTTTCAGACCTATCCATACAAGAAGTGGTGTCACATGTAAAGAACAAGATCAGGGTAGCGATACCCAGCATGAAAAATACTCAAAAACTCTTTGGCAATTGGAGACTGTTTCTGTCCACAAATGTTTCAAGAATGTTTATTTTCTCTAAACTGTAAAAAAAAAAAGGCATGATGCTGAAGAAAGACCTGTTATGTTTAGGCACTGCAGAAATTATGCAGCAATAATTACCCTTTATGTAAAGGCGAATCCTTACACAGGGAGGTATGGGTCTCTTTAAACACTGCTTGACTTTTCCACAGGAGGTTTTATATTTATAAGTGACTGCTCCTGTTCGCACAGAAAACTTCTGTCTCTTCATCTGCTTCCCCAGAGGCTTCTGAACTTGTCATCAACCTGATCTCCCCGCCAGAGGAACACTTCCCCACTGTGCAATGAAAATTTATCAGCTTGTTTTTCAGCATGTCTCAACAACTCAGAGATCATTAACTCATCTTTCAAGTGATTAATACTCCTGGGTGTTTGAGAGGCATAACTCGGGTACTTCTGAGGTGCTTGGAGGCCCTGGAAAAGAAGGCAGGAGAATGCAAAGTGTGACAGTTTAGATTGAGAGGCAGACTGACCCTGCTCTTGCTCGAGTCCTGAGCATGGTCCACCTGGGTCCCATTTCAGCTGGCCTCTGCAGGCCCTGCAACAGAAACAGTGAGCAGCCCTTTTTACCCTCCTTCCTTTGTATGACAATCCAGATCTGTGGATTCTCAAGGGAGTGAATCTGAGAAGAAATCATTTCACTTAGCGCTGCCTAATTATAGCCATGTTGACAGCCACAGTTGTAACTCCTCTGCTAAAAGATTTTTAGTATTCATCAGCAGGCTGCTCATTGGTGGCTGCGCAGTACCTGTCACTCATGATAATTACTAATTTGTTTTAACTTGCCTCAAAAGCATTCCTAGAATTTATGGCTGTGCTGTGTGTTGGCACAGGCCTCATTATTCCAGCTTTGCTTTCCTCTGTGACAGAGGTATAGCAGAAGGGCAATGTACATATATAAATTCAGCATGGCCTGTCTCTGAGTGAGGTACTGAGAAAACACCTAACCACGATGCATACATGTTTGTGCCATGTACAGTGCCAGCTGCACTCCTGGCGTTGCTCTTGTGGCTCTGCCCACATTTTGAGCATACACACTGTTAGGTGCATGTATGTAATTTTCCAGGAAGTTGGTCCAGCTGTCCTTGCTGAGGCAAGCTAATAAAGCTGCTGCATTCAAACAGGGTCAGGCCAAGCAAGAAGGAGAAAAGGAGGACAAAGAATAAAGACTGTATTCCATGGCCAGACAGGCATGGGTCTAGTGCTTTTGTCTAAAAGCTCTCGTGTTGTGCCCCTAAATGACCTTGACAGCCCTGCAGGAAGCAAAGTTGCTCAGAAGATTGTCATGCCCCCATTACAGCAGGGGATGTCCACAAGACTGATATATACTGGAATTCCATATACTGGAATGCGCCAGCGCCAGTAAAGGGAACCCATATTGTGTAAAACACAGGGCAAGAGCAGCATGAACACAGTTTGTGCTTTAATAAAGGGCTAATGTTCTAATCATAAAGTTGGAAATGAAGTGACATCGCCCTTGCCTCCTAGCCCATAACACAAGGCAAGCATAGACCATGCCTCACCCTAGGACGTCCCTGCTGGGCAGCTCATCAATCTACCCCAGAGACTGTGCTACCTGCATGCTGCTCCCACAGCCTCCCCCTCCACTCCCCACCAGCTTTCTGCCTCCCACGATACCAGGTGGCTTTCTGAGTCATGATGAATGTGAATGAGCCTTCCCAGCCTGGGCCAGCAGAGCCCCTTCCCCATTTTGTCTCTGATTTCCACTCCCTGTATCACTGAGCCATGGCTGGCAGCCTGGACAAACACAGGCCCTGTGAGCCTTCCTGACTCCCTGCGCACGACAGAAGAAGAGGATTCACAAGCAGCAGCTCAGCTCTGCTGCTGCTCTCTGGACTGTTCCCAAAGCACGTATCATGAATTGCTTTGCAGTGTGCAGCAGTTTCAGTTGTCTCACAGCGTGGGAGCCTGCTACCCTTGTGTCCATCCTGACCTGACAAGGGGGTTTCTGCACACACCCTGCTCCAGGTCCTGAGCTTCTGAAAGTGCCCTGGGCATCTCAGTTTAGATGCAGCAACTCCAGTGACTGGATCATGGGGTTGCTCCAGAGGCTGGGCAGAGATGGGAGAGAAGGGTGACTGGTGCGTGAGCAGTCCTCGTGCAGCGTGTCTGACCAGATCATGATCGCCCTCTACCAGTACCAGCCTTTTACAGGACTACCTGGCCCATAATCCTTGTGGAAACCAGTCCCAAAGCCCGAAGCATTGTAGGCAGTAAGAATCTCTGAGTTTAAAAGTTTGCTATATTACAAATATGCTAATAATTATTTTGAGTAAGCATGGGAGCAGTAAGACTCTGTTCCTGCAGGAGGAGGCTGCTCCAGCAGCACCACTCTGGCTTCTGATGCTTTTGTTTTAACTCAGAAACCCATCATGCAATCAGTTCAGCTACTAGTCCTTGAATCCAAGTAATCTCCCTTCCATCAAATAGAAACTTTAATTTGATGAACAGACGGATGCTTCAAAATGTGCCCTTTCCCAAGGTGAAGCACTCAGCAGATGTATTATTTATTGGTTTTCAGTTTTTGCACAGGCTGACATGTCTATTCCATCAGGAAGGTTAAACACGAAGATGTTTAAAAATTCATTTAAGTGCAAATGCAGTCCTTACTACAGTAGTAATTCTTTCTCTTAACTACACATTAAAGAGCAGGATGTGGCTGTACTGGAGGATAAATGACAGCTTGTCTGAGGAAGGACTGACAGCTTGTAGCTATCCACTGCTGGATGCATGTGCAGCTTAAATGCTTTTCAGCCCTTTCCTGGGGCTCTCTTGGCATCCATCTGCTCTCTGGAATTGGACTGTACTTTCCTTTAAGTGTGGAGCACCTCTGTTTATCTCAGCAGCTAAGCTCACGTTCTTTAGGGGGCCAGCATCGAGGTGCTCAGAGAGGCTCCAGCCACCAGCTGACCTTGCAGGGGCCTACTGGATGGGACAGGGCCTTGTACAGGGATGCAGGGGAGGAAAGGCTCTTCACTTTCGAAGTATCATTCTTCTCTCCCTCTGGGTGAGGATTTGGCATCACTCTGGAGGTCACATTCACACTTGTGCCTTCTGGCTCCTAAGGTTCTTTATAACCAAGTGGTTAATTCACATGGTTCTCTCCTCCCAGACCAACATAGCTTAATTTTTTTCAGATTTAGATGCAAGGAAAAGAAAAAACCCACTACTGGATTACGGCAAAGCACAACAATTTGCCGAGAAATTAGCTCATTTGATTGGAAATAGTACATCATATACCCTAGTGAATCCTTTAGAACTAGAGAAGTGGGTATGAATAATGTAAATAAGAATGGTGTTTTGTACTCATCTTTCCAGGAAAATCAGTCCTGACAGCTTGTTGGATTTGCCTCTTCTGGCTCTTTGTGATTGTGACTTAGAAACTCTTCCTGATTGACTGCTCAGTCAAGTAAAAAGAGATAATAAACCCAGTGTAGGCTCTTACATGTTATGTTATAAAAGCTGACAGTGCCTGATCCTAACACTATGCATGTTTCTACAGTGCCAAACCAAGGCCAGGCTCCTGCACACATTTTGTTCCTGAGCTTTGGCTGCTGACGCCATCTCTGCTTTACACTGTGCGACACAGAATCATTAACATGTGTTGAGCAAGTCTAAATTCTTCATCATTGGGAGTAATCAGTAACGCAGGATAAGAATAGTAAGAAAAACTGCAGCCCAAGTGATAAAAATAGCCTTACTGAAGCTGGGAGATAGCAGAGCTCAGGGCTACAAGACCAGGACCTCAGAGCCCTCCTCTTACACCTCCTACATACACATTTATAGCCTATGCCATTTAATACCCCATGCTGCATGAAATTGAGGGTTCTGCACTAGCAGAAAGCTTTTCCTGTAAGCTTTCTAGGCCCTAGAAGAAAGGGCAGATTTGATAGTGTTTCCATAGCAGGCACTCCAGCCCAGATCCCCACCACACTGGCAGAGCCCATGCGTAGCCAGCCAGGCTGCGAAGCTGTCTGAGTCCAGATTGACTTTCTTGCACCTGCATCACCTCCTTCTCTCTTGAGGAGAGCCACATTGTGTATGCTGGAAGGTAGGTGAGCAGCGAGCCGTGCAGCACCCTGCAGAATGGGGTTGGCACCCATGGTGGTGGGGTCCTGTCCCTCTCAGA
>JAOEHX010049877.1:16930-30685 GCA_025448015.1 Bolborhynchus lineola
TCTGAGCACAAAGCACTACCTCCTGCACTCCCAGAGGCCACAGCCCTCGTCTTGCCATGGAGAAATCTCATGGGAAGGCCACATCCTGCTCTTTGGGCACATGGCACATCCCTGGGGCATGGGAAGGAGTGTCTGGCTCTGTGCCTGCACTGATTGAAACATGGTTAGCAGGGCATGGAAGATGTAGGGACTTCTGGTCCTTTCCAGTCCTTTCCCACAGTCTTAGCATGGATGTGCAGAAAACCAAAAAGTTAAGCAGCTTGCTCTGCTATTTTTCTTTTCCAGTGACCCTGGTGACAGTGAGTAAGTGTAATGCCCATGATATACTCGCATTGCCATAGTAACTCAGCCAGGAGCTGATGATTGCACAAGTAGATGCTGGAAGGGAAAGACTGCCTAAGGAAGAAATCAGCTCTCTGCTACCTGGGTGCATCATCCCTATCTGTACCAGATACTTTTTTGAAGGTGGTGGGATTTCTCTGGAACACAGTGGGAGAAATTTACAGCTTCAGTCTGGGTCTGTGCTTGCAAGGCAATTTTCCCAAAGGATCCAACCATCTTCTGTCTAAAAGAAAAATACCTCCTCCTTATTAGAAGCAGCTGATTTTCAGCAAGGCTCTGCACTGCCCTCTGCATTTCTCCCATACCCTTCAAAGCAAGGATATGGGGTGTAGCTCCAACTGTGCCGCTTGCAAGAACACAAGCATGTCTGCAGCTCTCCATCTCAGCAGCTCTTCAATGCAAAGAGGACAACGTTAATGTTTCAGCTGAGTGAAAGCGGCTGGAGCCTCTGTGAATGGGATGCCCTTAGCTGCACAGTGTCTAACGTCAGAAATCTCTGCTCTTGCTACAGTCTTGTGGGGTGAAAAGGCCTTTGAATGGCCTGTGGCAATGAGGCAGCCCCTTGCTCCAGGGTATACCATCTACCAAAGAACCTCACAACAGCAGCCCATGTGTTTGCCTCCACCGTGCCCCATGGGGTATGAGGTCACTGTCACACCCACCAGACAGGTGACTAAGGACTGAAATACAAAGGAGCCAGCCAGGCACCAATGCTGTCAAGGGTGACGTAGCAAGGCAAGGATTTGAAAGCTCATATCTCAGGTGAATGCATTATGACTCCATATGTTATCTCAGGGTCACCCTTCCTTTTCTGAAGCAGTGAGAACAAAGTGGACTACTTTAGGTACATGGAGTTTTGTACATCTTTGCCTGCTGGGTAGAAAGCCTTATAGCAACATTAAAATTGCTGTTCCTCTAATATTCACATTTGATTCAGGGGCATAAAATTTCTGCTTAGTATCCAGGGATTGAGAGGTTCGCAGAGGAGCAGGATGAGCCTGCTTTGGCAGTCACGGACACCAGGACTCTGTGAAAGTGACATTAGGTGGTGAACCCCACTTCAATCTCCATCCTTCTCAATAGCCCAGGACACCTGCCTTGATAACACAGGAAGAATCATGACCATCACTGACATTACAGCATGGTGGGAAGCATCAAAGTCCTGCCACAAAGTCCTACCTATTGCATAAAAATTTTCAGTAAGATTTTCATAACCTTTCCCCCGGGTGCTGTTAACAGCTACAAGGGCCAGGCTCAATTAAGCAAGGTTTCCTCTTAACATTTCTGGCCAGCAATAGCTCAAGCCCCATTTTACGCCTGCCTAGAAACATGCAAAAGGGAAACCTTCTCTCTCCAGCAAGATTAAGTCCTGAAGTTGCACAGAAAAATGTATATATTGTGGAGGAGAGAGGAACTGGAGCATTCATCTGGGAACAAACAGAACATACCTCATGTTGATGAGATATATGTATATAATTACATAGATACACGTTTATGTATCTGCTTATTTATGCATCTCTCCCCTCCTCCTGTGGATAGCAAGCCTCTGTCCTCTCCAGGCATGAGGTGGTAAGGCTGCCTGCGCTCCTGTCCCCATCTCACGTTTTTCTCTGTCATTAGCTCATAAAGATATCATTTGAGCAGGATAACCAAGATGCCACCCTGGGAGACAAGAAGCAAGTATGAAGAATCCTGCTGCTGGCTCTTCCCAAGCTTTACCAGCAGAGAGCAACAGCTAACCCTGTTCCTAGCCCAGACAGGGTCATGCTGCAGGGCCAGGATGGGGCTTGGCACACACCTAGCAGGCACAAGCTACTGGATGAATAACTTTCCTGGTACCAGTGCTGGCTTCTCACCAAAACTAGCGCCCAGAAAGCCTTGTCATCATGAAGACCCTGGAGAGCTGTGGGGGGGAAGAGGCTTGTTTCAGTGGAGCAGCTTGGGGGAACCCACACCACCTCCCCAAAGCATGGACTACGCCTGTACCAATCACGTAATTGATAGTGACACTGAGAAGTAAGATCTGCTTGGCCAGAGTCAAGACCGCCATCACAGTGTTGCCATTTCAATAGGGTACTGTAGTGCAAAATAAGTGCTGAAAAATAAGAGAGTAAACTGGAAGAAAGATGGGCTCTTCATTTCCCCTGTACCTGAGCTGCAGGGAGGCTATTTCTAACTGAGAGGGAAGTGAACAGATTAATGACCTGCTGCTTCTGTTACAGGAAAAATTAATAGTGTTGTCATAAATGTCTCCACGTCCCAGTGACAATTGTGCAGGATTATTAGCAGTTGACCTTCCTTGTCTCACCCCTCTGTCTCTGGGCAGCACACACGCTGCCTGCGTGCTAAAGCCTGACCCAAAATGTACCAACAGAGTATTTAAGTTCCAGGTTAACTGAACTCAGTCAGATGAAGAAAGACACATTTTTCACTGTGTGTACATCTTGCTGAAATAAAGAGAGAAACAGTATTAGTCTCGTCTGTGCTCAGGTCAGGGAGCTCCTAAAGAAGATCCCCATTTCATTTACCTCCTTCTTTAACAGACACAGCCTCTTGCCATTCTGCTGAATTTAATCCTTTTGTTTTTCTTTTGCATTCTCTGGATCTTGAAGGCCATCACCTCCACTATGCTGCACAGAGGGTTTGTTTCACACAGGTCACCAGCATGATCTGAACCCACACAGAGTTCAACTCATATGATTCCTACTGGGTGAAAAATGCCTATTGCTCTGAGTGCCTATTGCTCATGCATGAAACTCATCGTTGAGCCATTGACAGCAGTCAGAAGGTGGTGGCAGTGGAGAGCAGACACTCCTGATAGCCCTGGCTGGCTTTCATAGCAAAATCTGAGGGCAAAATAGCCATCCTCTAAGTAAATGTGGCAATGAAGGGGCTCCTGGCCTCTGGCAATACAGCTCCATGATGGGGGATCTGCCATGGCTGCTTGGATATCCAGCATTTGACCCACCGACAAAACCAGATTTGGACAGTTGAATTTGAAAGGTAATGCCATCTTTTACTCACCATTCTCTTGAGAAGCCAGTGTGAAAGTACTTTGGGGAATACCTTTATTTCTAAGGCTGATGTATAAATCAGGAAAGTCTTGCTCAAGCATTTGAGTTGCCAGAGGTGGAGCCAGGCTGACTGGCCAGCTCACACTTCCAGTCCTGTGGGTCAGAGAACAGAAGGTGCTGAGTGTGTCCAAACTCCCAGAACACTTGTCCCCTTCTCTCCCCTGACATCTCTTTACAACAGGAAAGACCATAAAGTGATACACACCAGTTCCTAGCTTGTTTCTCAAATACTAATGGAAACAGAAAACGAGGTCAGAGACAATGCTATGGCTTTGTATGTGACAGCCTGCACTTAAGGAAACAGACTGGAAGGAGACCAGGGCAGAGGAAAGATGAAAAGGAGAAGGAAGTGAAGATAAAAGTCAGTGGAGTGACTGGAGCGTGTGCTAATGCTGGGTGAGACGCTGCAGCTAATGATGAGATGACAGTGTGCAAAGAGATTTGAAAGTGGAAAGCCAGACCAGGAAGACAGATGAAAAGCTGGAAAAGGCAGGTGCTGAAGTGCATGTGATCATGGAAAAGAGGCTGGAGAGAGAGAGAGAGAAAGTGGGGACAGCAGGACAGAAAGGTTTACTGAAAGGAGAAAGACATCTGTCGTCTATTCTGTCAGACTTGAAGGAAAGCAAACGGAGTCAGTGCCATTTCAGACCTCTCCACAGCAGGTGTCTTGCAGGCTCCCAGCCAGAGCTCTAGGGAGTCACAATTAAATGCTGTGAGGCGGAATAAGAGGCTGGAGCACTGCAGTGTGGCGGTGCCTGAAGCCTGGAAGGTAGTCTCCAAATACACCCTGGGAGTCATTCCTCTGATCTGCCAGGAAAATTTTGCTCACAGTCCTGCTAAAGCCAATAAAGAAAAACAAAGTGCAAGCTTACTATATGATAGTAAAACATGGAATTCTGTAGTAGCAGGGAAAGGAGCTGCCGGTTCCTGAAGCCCTGAGACAGATCCAGTGTGGGCTTCCAGCTCTGGACCTTGCACCCCAAGGCTCACTCTAGGGATCTTGGGAGCACCTCTGTTAGGGTAGTCTTCTTAGGAGCCGTCTTCACAAGTGGGAGGACTTTGCAATCTCTGCACAGCTGTTTGCAGGCTGTTTCCTGAGCAGCAAAGGATACTGAGGAGTTGTGTGTACTCTGTCTTCAAGGCAATCTTAGTCTTAAGTGTGTAACTGGGTATTTAAGCACTCAAACCCTCTCCTTGCTCTGAGTGCCACTCGGTTGTCCTTCACTCTCTGCTCCAGCCCCACATGAGCAGGAAACCCAGCCCTTGAGATCTGTCCTGGCAAGGGGTACAAAGATGCCTGCCTCCAGCCCACGCACTGGGATCCACAAAGGGCCTGTTTCCATTAAAGCCAATGGCAACCTGCCTTTAGGACAGGCTTTGAGCTTCCCTATTCCCATCTCAGATGGTGACAGGAGCAGAAACATGAGCCAAGCACATCCAGTACAGGGGAGGCAGGTGCCTGCATCCTCATCAAGCCTGGATCACTTCATGGATCAGGAGTCCAGGACATCACCAAGGAAGTAAAGAGCGAAGGAAAGTTCACCCCCTAAGGCTGAATGTCTCATAGGGGCCAAACCCACACAGAATCTATACCACAGCCTGCCAAAGTGAGCAATGTGTTTTGTCACAGCACATGGGTTAGCCACTGGCATGGCACTGCCGTACTTGTGGCAATGAGGAATCTCAGGCACTCCCAGTTCAGGTCTTCCCATCTTAATCTGGGATGCTGTTGCCCACTCTTGGTGAGAAATCAAGGATCACAGGTTAAGAGCCTTATCTGCTCCAAAACTTACCATATGCATATAAAAGCAGCCCAAATTGAAGGCTTCAGCAGTATGATGGAAGTCTGACTGTACGTTCAAGCACCCTCCTGAGATAATCTTACATGAGCAACTGCTGCGGAGGATCCAGTAGCCAAGCTTCCAACATGAAGCTTGCATATGCTGCATTAGTCGAATTTGCTTTGGTTGCTATTAGACAAATGTTTCTATTTGTCTCATTACACAACAACACCCACAAAGCAGCCAAATACCTTTTGCAAACTGCTATTTAGTTGCCGGTAAAGACTAGTTACACTAGTCGTATGAAGTCTACCTACATCCTTTCAGCTGTTATGATCTTGTCAAGTGGACCAACCTCATGCTAGCTGGTTCTTGTCCTATCTTGTTTCAATTGGTTGGCATAGAAGCTCTTTTTTTTCAGAGATTCACATTTGATTTGCATAAGAATGTTAATGGAGGAATTTCAGAAGTAAATGCCAAGCTGTACACTCAGGAAGAGTCCTCTCCACTGTGAATGCTTTCTGGCATTTCCCTTCTTCTCCCCTGGCTCACAAAGGCTCATGTGTGACAGGTCAAGCTCCTCTTTCTGCCGCTTTCAGAAACAGTGACTTTGACATAAGAAAACACAGCCAATGTTTCCTGTCTGTCTTAGGCTAAAAGCGTAAATCACCTTCTCTAGAGGAGCCAAAGCAGAGTAAGAGCAGAGCAGGCAGGCCACAGGATCTCATTGTTGGCAAACACCTCGACTTTGCATTCAATGACAGTGTTATCAGCACACATGGCTGGGGGCAGTACCGCGGTCAGGGCTCTGTTGAGCTCTTCTGCACATGCCACCTGAGGCGGTGACAGGTATGTAGGGGAAAACACAATAGTCATAAAAGTGGAAAATCCCAACTCTGCCTGCACAGGCACAGACCAGCTGCTAGGTGCAGAACCAAACTCCTGGTTTTCCCCCTTTTGCTCCACAGGATTTTGCATCCATGGCCACACTGTGGTGTGGTCCCAGTTCCAGTGAGCAAAGAGTAGGAAATCTCTCTTTATCCTTGAAACAGCCTGCAACCTGCTGGTTTCTGCGGGGAGGTGGTGGAGGTGGGCTCAGGCTCCTCCAGGTGAATAGATATTACAAGAGTCAGGCACCACTCTCCAGCATTCAGGGAAGCCAGTGCCTGGTTTATCCCATCCTTCACACTCACTTTCTCTTTTGCTATGAGCTGTGCAGAAAGATCATGTTCTGCCAAGGTTAATGAGATATTTATTCCACATTTGATCTCTCCGTTTACAGCTTAATTACTGCCCTAGAAAGCTACAGTCCTTGGAAATCAGCATCTTTGTATTACAGAAAGATGGAGCCCTCAGCTATTTAACACTACATGAAAGCAGCACCATGTCAGCTCATGTTATGAGGTAGCTCCATTTTCTGTGAGTCAGTCAAACATGGGTTTTCGTCAAGTGCTCTTTACCCCTGCTGTCATCCTCCTCCTTCCTTGCTGCTCCCTTTCAAGCCTCTCCCTTCCCTCTTTTTCTGACACCCCTGTGAGGACACCTGATGGGGTGCGTGGTCTCCCAGCCTGGGAGATCCTTCAGCCCCTGGGGAAAGGCTTCCTTTCCGTGAAGGCACTTCCCTATTTCGGTGGCCAGTTCCCCTCCAGAGATGCTCTCAAGCTGTTCCCATGACATGTTACCTGTCTGTGCCCTGCACTGGGTGCCTATCTCCCTTGGGATGCCTTCCCTGGCATAGAGCTATGGGCCTTGAGAGACAAGGACAGAAGGGTCAGAAACCTAAGAGAAGCAAAAAGGGTCACTGTAAATGCAGGGGTAGCTCCGCAGACAATGTGCGTGGAGCTTTTCTGCTGGAACCTGGTGCAGCCTAGGCTGGGGTGTGGGGGAGAGCTGAGCCCCACTGCTGCTCCCACTGATGCCAGCACCCCACGCCAAGATCTGGGAATGAGATGGCAACATCATCTCTGGTACCTCCATCCACCTTGGGTAACATGGCAGAGCCAAGCTGTGTGGTATTGCAACAGAGGAAGGGCGCATTTGAGCAAGAGGGCAAACAACACATGAGGTAAGACACTTCTGCCTGGCGGGATGCAAAGCAGCCCAGGCCAAACCTCCCGCCTGCGTCAGCAGAGCACGTTACGCTGAGCTGCACTAATTAGTAGCCTAAAGAGAAACAGCATCAGCATGGATGAGTTCTCTCTGAATCGAGTCTCCCGCAGAGACCTGCTTGTGCATTAGCCCTTTCTGCAGTCACTCCGCCAGCTTCCAGCTCTGGCTCTGGGTCCTGCTGTTGGTCCCCATGCTGAGGTCAGGCAGGAGGCTGAGCAGAGTGGTGAGCTCAGGCTCACCATGCTGAGATGTGTTCAGCAGGAAGAGGAATGCTCTTTTGGAGACACTTCTGATGTGGGCCATGCAATTCCCCAAGAAGGCAGGAGGGTAAATGTGTCACTGGGAGGTGGTACCAGTTACTCCTCAAGTGTCAGCAGGAAACGTTTGCACTGGGATGTGTTTCTGAAGCCAAGATTATGTTTGTTCTCTGAACTTTATATAGTCCCTCCTGTAAAGAGAAATAGTTCTATGCCTGATGTGTTGCAAGAGTTTAACAAATTCTTCACCAGAAGGTTACTCTGAACAATAATGTTTTTAGCATGGCCCATGAATATATAAATATAAATGATCATATAATTATGAAATTACAAGCCTGATTCACAGCTCTTTCCAACACACTCCAGTTAATGGAGCAGTTGTCAAACAAACACAGATGTGACTGTGGGCAAGAGAAAATATTCTTAAATGTAGCTACACCCCCCTTATATATTTGCTGTATATATGAGGTTAAGTGTCCCTCCAAGGCCAGTGCTACAATTGCAGCTAATCAGAAGGAAAAATATTTAACCCGTCTATTTCAGTTTGAGATAACTTGGTGAATGCAAATTCAAGGAATGTGCCCAACTTCACTTTTCAAAGCTTAAGTTTTAGCATTTACTTTGACATAACATAGTTGTTCTATTGGTCATTTAGCCCAAAATGATTCAAATTTTCTTGGATACCTAAAGAATTAGTAAAAGTAACAGCAGCCAGCCCTCTCCCAGCCCTCTCACACTGTTGAAGGAAGGGGAGAACGCTTTGGCTCAACCTCTTGTCCTCCCAGGGCAGGACTACACACTGCAGCATGATTGCGTTCAGTCTGACCAGACAAGCATCACGTCATGACTCCATATTTTCCTGCTGAAAACTGCTCCACTCTTGGAAAAAACCTTTTTTAATGTTTGTCCTAGCTACATTTTGTTGTGCTATACCGTCAATGTTTCCTTGAGCCATATCATTCTGAGCACCTCTAACCTGCAATAGCTGGTGCCAAAGCCTATACATTTAAAAGACTGTACAGGCAAAGAGAAACAGAAAGTCTTCTTCTAAAGCAGTCTGGTTTGGAGTCTGGTTTATTCATCTAACCTGTGCACCTTCCCTTATCCCATACTGCTCGGGTTTAGCTCAGCTCTGAAGTCTGAGGTGGTGGCAAGGCTGTGTGGTCTAGCCAGCTGCAAGTGGATGCTCTTTCCTTGCCTTGGGGAATGTTACCTGTGACAAGGTGCCTAACCCTGTGCCTCCTTCCCCATTCCTTTCTTCTGCCCATGTATGGCTACAGCCTTCCTCACATGGGAATTTCCTCCTTCCTTTCGAGAGCAGAAGGTTATATGATATAAGAAGTTGGCCCACAAGGGCAGCAGATGAGATAATGCCCGAGTCAGGTGAGGAGGTTTAGGGCAGAGCTTCCAGAGTTTATAAGCACTCTCAACAGTGCTTTTACTGTTCAGTTTGCATTTCTGCTTTAGGTTGAGAGGTAGAATTTTCTCTCAAAAGGAGATAGCTCAGTGACAGCCTTCTCAGGAGGAAGGTGCCAGTGGCCAAGAACATTCAGCTACAGGCTCTTGCTTGGTGTCCCAGAAGAGAGTAGTTCTCTTTTTGCAGGCCTCACATACAACAAACTTACCCAAACTTTAAAACAAACAAACAAACAAACAAAACTAGTAATAGGAGGAGTCTCTGCTGCTGCTGCAGTAACCAGGTTAAACTATTCAAGATGTCATCACCATTCTGAGAGGTGCCCCTGGTTACAACAGCTCTGACGCACGGAGGGAAAACTCCTTTCGGAAGTGCCAGGACATGCCTAGCAGTGGCGATGTGTAATGTTTCCTGTTATCATGGGATCTTTCATTAAATATGAAGGGAAAACTGTATAGCATGCTAGGAAAGCTATTCCCGCTGTGTGTACTGTGGCTGCAGCCCGCGAGGTGGCAGAAGGAAGCGGGTGTCATTGCAGGCTCAGCCCCCTCAGGCTCTGCATCTCTTTATAAGTGGTATTTTGAATTTTGAAAAGAAAGGCAAGGGAAAAACCACGTGAAGAGGAGAAGCACGTTTAACTCTCATGTAAAAACCTTCCCGAGGAGAAGCTACTAAGAGGATTATTTATACATATTACAAACAATCAAGAGAAGTGCAAAAAATAAAGTGGTGTTTTAGCTCCCTTTCAGCACCATGTATTTTAAAAACATAAGGCAAGTAATTACAACAGCCAAGAATTTTTTCATGCCTCCTTATGAAGCAATGACTGCCAAGAAGGTCCTCACAGATAGTTCTGCTGCAGTATAAATGGGCACTCCATCAAACCAGCTCCCTACCAAGCCCACCTGGCCTGTATGTTTATTGACTTTCTTATTGACCAGATCTATATATGGTGGTAATTAGTTAAAAGACTCAAGCTTCAGCCCTTCAGTCTCATACATGTTCCTATCCTGACAGAAAGCAATTTGTTAATCTATCCAAGAATCAGCAATCATCCTCTCAAACTCTAAGAAACCAGGGTCCCAGTGAAGCTTCTGGGGGAATCTCACCACCAACTTCCATGCACAGACAGCAGTTCTCTTCTCTTTAGAGAAGACAAAGTGGTTGCATTATGGAATGGCATCCCCTATGCTATGTACTTGGGGGAGTGTTTGCTTCCTGGCTTCCTGGCTCATACAAAGACCCAGTCTCACCCTATATTGCAAAGGACTTTTAAACTACAGCTGCAAGATACTACTCTGCTCAGTGTGATAGCTCAGCAATGTAACTTTACTATTAGTTTCCTGGAAAAAGACCACAGAAAACAGAATAGTCTTCTTAATCCCCCCACTTAGAGCAAGGGAGGGAGGTCACTATGAGCTTACCACGTCTCAGACAGCAGAGGACCTCTGCAAAAGACCTTCTGTGTGGCTGCTGCCTGTGCAACCCTGTGCGTGCCCCAAAGGGAAGGCCATGATGAGAACTCATGCTGTTGCAGCTGACCACAAAGCACAATATCTGAGGAAATATGGTTTCATTCAGCCTGTCCCTCACTCCTGTAAGTGTTGCTGCTGGGCTGGGGTCACGTATTGTATTTCCCACATAAAAGTGGGTGAGGATGCCTTAGACTGTCGTTATAGTAGCTTTTAGACTTCCCATGGACTACAGTACTTTCCTTGCCAATGCTGCTCTGATGAACTAGGCTTGCTGACCATTACCCAAGGAGTCTTGCTGGTTGACTGAGGTGCCTCTGCTCTGGACTCCTTGGAAGGAGGACCCATGGCACTTGGTCCTCACCAGCTCACCCTGCAGTGACAGCCCTGTGCACACAACCTGCCGAAAGTCCTTGAGAAAGAGATTTCCTTTGCTATGAGGCTGTTGTGTTATTTCTGCTCTATATTGCCTTCATTAACATAAACGTCCATAAAACTCCCCATCAGCAGGCTGATACCACCTCCTCAGGTACTCGCAGTGCTCCTCGCAGATCCAGCACAAGCATGAAGCTCTCACCACTGGAAAATGTTGCTCCCCTCGTGCTCTTTGGGTACCAACTTAGGTTGTTCTGCCTTTGAAAACCGTAAGTCCTTCCCAGTGGAGCTAGCCTCGTGCTCTTCTATCGCTACAGAGCTGAGTACACTTATAGCACCACCGTGTAATTAACATTGCTATCACTTGCTGATGATCTTCATTTCTTTCTCTTATGCTGCAGTTTTGGGCTAATGCAGATACACCCAGCAAAGAGATGACTATAAGGTCATTTGCGTCTGAGAGTTTCTTTGGATTTAGTGCCAGTGCCAGCTAAGAAATCTGTTTTCCCATGCATTTATAATTGGATTCTCTGGTGTCCAGCAAGACACAAACTCCCACCAAAATTTGTATGGGTAGGATGCAATGTTTCTTCCACATAGATTCTGCAGTGTCTGAGAGCAAAACTTGCAGAGCAGCTTGCAGGGCCTGGGGAGGATTCTGTGTGCATGGCTGGCTGCCTCTGGTGATGAACTGCTCCCTCAGACTTTGACTGGAATCAGCCAATAGGCCCAAAATTGCTAGTGGGACAGACTGACTGGTTGCATAAGCTTCCTTTCCATGGGAAAATGCTCCAGAAGAATACATGGTCAGACCAACTGTGTGCACGTGGCTAACTACACTCTGAGTAAGCCAATTTACCTCAACCAGTATGGTCCTGTCAACAGAATGTAACTACTAATATAGGAGTTGTGCCAGTAAAGCCTAAGTAATTCTGATAACTGTGTATGGAAAAGAAAGGATAAAATAAAGTCAACTGAATGAATTTAAAGCTGGAAAAGGTCTGAGACTGAAGTGAAGTGTGGGTACAGTGACGAGACCTTCGCTCCACTGAGCTCTTCCATTTCTGCAGCAGAAGTACCCCCTGCGCTCGCAAAGGCTCCCCCCGAGAGGAGGGACTGCTGGGGACTGACCACTCCTCCTGAAGAGAAAGCCCTTATCAAAAAGCAGTCATCATCTTAATTGCTGCCTCTGTCGGCAACAGAGAAGAAATCAGAGCTACTTCTGAGTTACTGAGCTTGCACAGATGGGGCCAACGTACTGCAGAGGCAATGCCAGCGGATGTTGTACGAGAAATAAATTGTACTCTGTAGCTTGAATAGATGCCAAGGCGCAAGTTTGATCTCCAAAACAGCAGCTAACAGACCATGAAGAGAAGTTGGCAGGAAAAGGCAGCAATCAGCTCTCAAGAGCTGCCACACGTCCGGATGAGGAGCTCAGGGCCAGGTACTGCATTCTCACACCATGTGCAAGCTGCAAATGGACAACTGCAACTCTTCTAAATTCACCTGTGAGGCTTCCAGAAAAAGCTAAACACAGACAATAGCATTCAAACTGCAGAGGTGAGCTGGATTTCTCCCAGAATTCCTATATCATATCCAACCCGGTCTAGTAGAAGGTGTCCCAGTCCATGGTGGGGGGATGTGTGTGGAACTAAATAATCCTTGAAGATGCCTTCTAACCCAAACTATTCTACAAAACTTCCTTACATAGCAGAATCAGAGAGGAAGCCAAGTGCAGCTGTCATCTGAGTGCTTGCTGTGCTCCTAATGCTAATGGACCTGTACACACGTCCCAGCAAGCAATGCAGCCCATAGTATTACATAGGATTATCTCTGAGGATGCCTTGTGAACAAATCAAAGTTCAGAAAGTCTTAGTCCCACCTTCCTTAAATCTGAAAGTATAATGTTATTCATAGCTGACATTATCTGTCAGGACACTACTTCTGTCCTTATTCAGACTGGGGCTGGCTAAGGCCCTGCTGTGACACGTCATGCAACTGCTGTTAGCCCCATTCAAAGCCAGTGACTGAAGCATAGCAGTGGAGACATTACTGGAGAGCAGCTGCCTCAAAGGGGTTGGTCTGGATCTAACTTCTCGAGACTCTGCCATGTCTCTGGTAGAGACTTTCATAGCAGGCTGGAACATGTTCACTAACACCAGGTTTATCCAGCCTGGACTCAGTCCTTCCTTTGAAGAATGGATACTGTGTGTTTTCTGAGGACTACTGGTATTGTGCTGGATATCATCGCCGTGGTCTTTCTGTCACAGCATAATGGAACAGCTGCTTCCCCCTTGAGGTCTAAGTAACAGGATCTTGAGGCCTTTTCCTAGAGGCCATCTGACACTTGGTCAAATGGGCCATTACTTGACTATGCCACGGCAAGCACCTTAATGCTACAATCTCCTGTCTCTCTTGTTGCCACCAGCATAAGAGCTGCAGCAAATGGGAGCACACAGTCTTTCCACTGTGTGAACAAGCTGGTTCATCATTTCTGCTCCAGTAAATGTCACTTGAAACTCTTCAAGATTCACTAAGGGCAGCTGAGACAAAAGGTGTAAGTATGCTTGCTGGTTTAATATCCTCTTGTTCTCATTGCTAAACCCAAATATTTTACACTGAGAAAGTTACTGGCAGAAGTGATTGCAGGTTTCCCCAGGCACAATGCCCAGGGGAGGATGCTGATGTGTCATGGTTTCTGCGTGTTGTGCAGCATGTCCCAAAGAGAGTGCAGCCACATTTAACACCATCACTGAGATTTAAGACTGTAGATATCCCATCATGTGCAGTTCTGGTGTCCTCAACAAAAAAAAGACATGGAACTGTTGGAACAAGTCCAAAGGAGGGCCATGAGGATGATCATGGAACTGGAGCATCTCCCATATGAAGATAGGATGAGAAAGTTGGGGCTGTTCAGCCTGGAGAAGA
>JAOEHX010049878.1:0-38877 GCA_025448015.1 Bolborhynchus lineola
AAAGAATGCAACTCCCACAGGTTGAGATAAGAACAGTTTAGTAACTAAGGTATAACACAAACCACTATTGCTACCACAAATATTAATAATAGCAAGAGAAATACAAGGGAAGAGAATACAACAGCTCACCACGAATACCCAGCCTGACCAAGTCACCAATCCCTCACCTCCTTCCAGGTCTCTGCTCTCCATTTCTGCATCCTGGGCATGACGTGCTGTGGTATGGAATACCTCTTCGGTTAGTTTGGGTCAGGTGCCCTGTCTCTGCTTCCTCCTGGCTTCGCCTCCTCCCTGGCAGAGCATGAGGCTCAGAAAGTCCTTGGCCAGAACATCACTAAGCCATAACTAAAAACATTGGTGCTATCAGCGCTGTTCCCAGGCCGAAAGTCAAAAACACAGCACTGCACCAGCTACCAAGAAGGGGAAAAATGACTGCTACTGCTGAACCCAAGACACCTCTGCTGACAAGTGTACATTCACATACCAAAACACCACATCAACTCAGGCCAAACCTTGATAATAAACCAATTTAAACATAATCTGGAGGCAGTCTGGGCTCTTTTTTGTCTCTTTTAGCATCCTTTTCCTTTGAGCAGGTGCTGATTATGTGTACAATTTAAATTGGAAACAATGCCTGTTGAACTGATATTGGTCAGAAGCAACAATGGTAAAAATGGCTGTTCATGTACAGGCCAGTTGCTCTAAGTTGTATATATTTGAGAGTGAGTCCCCTATTTATTTTTGGTTTTTTAGATTAATATCCTGGACTGGGAGAAAAATTGATCCCGTTGGTGTTGACTACATCCTCCAAAAGCTGGGCTTTCACCATGCAAGGACTACTATTCCAAAGTGGCTGCAGCGTGGTGTCATGGATCCTTTGGACAAAGTCTTGTCAGTTCTCATAAAGAAACTTGGTACTGCACTACAGGATGAAAAGGAGAAGAAAGGAAAAGACAAAGAAGAATACTAAAAATATAATGTGACAACTGCAATTCTGTTTTGATTTTATCAAAGTGTTTTATTATAAGAATTTAAATATGGTTTAAAGAGAAACCTAACAGCTTTTTGCTACTTTATTTAAAACTTACATTGTGAGTAACTGTTTACTGTGGTACATGATACCATTTCTCTATTTGAAGTTATTGCATGATGATGACCAACGTATATTCTGTGAACAAATAGGTGGAACACTGTAAATCTGCTCCTCAGCACCCACTTTTATGATGTGCAATATGATTCCTGCATCTTTAAAATACTTGCAGATTAACTGTGAATTTTCATAAACTTTATTTGCCATAACACAAGCCCCTTGTTGATGTGACTGGTAATTGATTTGTTGATGTAGACTTGTGTAAATTATATATGTATATATAACTTATCAAACTGTGATTGCCTTAGTGCTAAAAATCATCACGTTTACTACACTTGTAATAAAATTTAACTACTGTACAGAGCTCCTTTTTGTTGTGGTTCGACTTCCTTGATTTAAAAAAAAAAAAAAAGGTTTAAATATGATTTTCCATCAAGTATCCTTTACGTAGGGCTCTTGTGGCCGGCCGTGCCCCTCACACGGCAGCCAGCCCGCCCGCCTTCCCCTTGGGGCACTGCAGAACGGGGAACCGCGCTCCCGGTGTTAGTGGCGGAAAACTCGGCGGCCGGCTCCCACCGGTCGCAAGGAGGAAAGCGGCGATGAGAGCCCCGCGGGCGGCGCTGCGGTCCCGGACCCGCTCCCTGCACGGTATGCTCCGGCCCCGTGACGCCTCTCGAGGTTTCGGGTGCCGCCCTTCCCGCCGGGATGCTCGGCTAGGCGGCATGGAAGCTGACGAGACACCGTGAGACCGTTTAGCCGGGGCTCGTGGTGCACCGGGATGAGACCCTCCTCTCCTCTCCCTTCCCTTCCCCTCCCTTCCTCCCTCAAGCACGACGGCCCCTTCCCGCCTCTGGCGCGTCCCACGTCGCGAGCGGATGGATCTGCTCCTCGCCAAAATGGAGGAGCGGTGCGTCTCCGCTGCTAAGAGACAAGCGGCCGCGTTAATAGCTGAGCGCGGTATTTGCCGGGTGGCGGTTAGGAGGGAGGATCCTCGGCCGAGGGAATTCATCCCCGGGGTGGGCGCTGTGGCTGCGGTTTCCTTTTCCGCCCGTGAGGAGCGGCCAAGTAGTCCCGGCGCGTCGTCCATCCATTCGCTTCGGGCGCGCGCCACGTGCTCAGGGAGGTGAGGGGGTTTCTCACAGCAAGGGGCAGGGAGAGCGCGTTCCAGAGCCTTCACCTTCTGCGCTCGTTTATCGTTGAAGCTTGAGAGGGATCGGCGTTGTCGCTTTACGTTTTGCCTCGCCCTGTTGAGAGTTGGCTGCAGGGCGAGGTGCGGAGCCTCACGAAGTGCGAGGGGAAGTTGTTAACTAAAAAGAGACGGTCTTGAGTCTTGCGGCGCCAGCTGGGGAAAGGGAGGGATTGCAGAGGCGCAGGGTCTCCGTTCTTTCGCCTCGGTCTGTGCGGAAGCTTGTACAGCTGCTCTTGTATAATAGGTTAACTGAGGAAACTGGAGCTTGCAAGTGTGCCCTTAGCGCCTCCTCACTTCACTTGTGAACTTAGGTTGTCCAAGGATGACTAGCAGCGACGGCTGGTTTCAGAGTGCTGAATTTGCCGCCTTTGACACTGTGCAAAAGACTTCATCAGCTTGGGCTCCTCGGCAGCCACCTTTAATGAACCTTTCTCAGGCTGGAACTGCAAGGCCAAAACTTCCACCCTCTGAGAGGCGCAGTACGCCAAGGGTGACACAAAATCCAGGTATAGTTTTCAGTTTATGCACTGGGATTAGCTGTTAAAATGCACTGTTAATGTGTGTGAAAATAACAGTGATTTTCTAGAACGATTACAACCCTCTGCAGCTTTTTCTTGTCACTTGTTTCTTAAGCGATTTCTTCAGCACCTGCTTGGCGTTGTTTCTCACCTTCCTGTCTTCCTTTCATACTGGGAGTGTGTTAGAGATTAGTTGTAGGGTGGGCTAGCCTGCAGCGTTTCATAATTATAAATTCCAGTTTATACGTTAAAAGTGCTGTAGAGGGTGTCAAAATACAGAATTTATTAATTAATACTGCTTTTCTTTTCTTAGCAACTGCTTCAGAAAGTTTTAACTGTGGTTGCAGATGTCACAGGATGTATTTTGAATTTTATCTTTTCAAATAATTGCCTTGAAGTAAAGGCACCTATTTATGAGATTTAGAGGCAACAATTTGTTTTAGTTCTTCTCAGGTGGAAGATACTTGTGCCTCAGTATATAGGAACCGTGAAGATTCCATTCCTCCTAGAATTGATACGTGGAAAAATACTTGGGGGGGTTATATATTTTTTTTTTTTTTTTTTTTTTTTGAAAGTCTGATTTTTCACACAAGTAGGTGCTGCTGGAGATATTAATCGTTATTCAATAGGCCTCCAAGTCAGAGACAGCTACCCAAATACACTGTGCTCTTGGGGAGAATTTGTCTTTCAGATGAAACCCTCAAGTGTGGGTTTGCATTGGGAGTACTCAAGAATTTAAAGGAGCCTCCAATGCCTCATTCAGCCTGGAGAAGTGGAAGCTCAGGGTGAACTTTATCACAGTTTTCCAGTGCCTAAAGTGGGTCTACAAGAAACCTGGAGGGGCACTTTTTACAAGGGCAGTTAGTGACAGGACAAGGGGGAATGGCTTTAGGCTGACAGAGGGGTGATTTCTATTAGCTATTAGGAGAAAATACTTCACCAGGAGGGTGGTGAGACACTGGCACAGGTTGCCCAGAGAAGCTGTGGCTGCCCCATCTCTGGCAGTGCTCAAGGCGAGGTTGGATGGGACTTGGAGCAACCTGGTCTAGTAGAAGGCGTCCCTGCCCATGGCAGGGGTTGGAACTGAATGAAGTTTAAGGTCCTTTCCAACCCAAACCACTCTGCGATTCATTATGTGGTTTCTGTGACTTGGCTAACTTGCTTCACGTTGGTCTCTAAAGTCCGTAATGGCTTTCTGCTGGCAGAGATGAAATACTTACCCACCCACTGTCCTGTATTCAGGTGGGGTTACTTGTAGTCATGGGGGTGACCTGCAGGACCAGAATGGGTGTGCAGTGCAACTGTCTTCATGTTTTGCCCTGGCCACCTCACCAGAGTTGTTGGTGCTATTCAGCAGCACTTCGTGGGTGGGTTTCTTTTTCTTTGAATGAATTACCTGCTTTTTGAGTTCTGTGTGCGGTTGCTAAAGCTTTCATTGTGTCTTACTGCTTCATAGTTCTGTGTGAAAAACCACAGGCTCTGTTGTTCTCAATCTGCCATGAGCAGCTTTCATTTGATCACAGGTTTGCAAGGGAGGGGGAATACGTGCTGTATTTAAATGTGATATCTGTCTATATTGAGAGGTTAATGGATTTCGTACTCGTAGTAAAATATACTCTAAAAAGAGGAGTTATGCACCCTTTCAGAATTGCTAGTATTGTTAATGGAGGATTCAGTACAAAGCAATGTTGCTATAGAGTTTTTGCCTTTTTTATTTTGTAAAAATCTGTAAAGCATTTATGGTAAACCGATTTAACTGTCAGTTTTTTCACTTCTTTTCTGAATTTTATTTCGGACCCTTTCCTTCTGAAAGCAGCCCATGAATGCCCATCACCAGCACTTCCTGAAAAGAAAGACCTAGAGCAGTTTACTGCAAAATATAAACAGGGAATAATGCACCCAGTATCTGCCTTGCATGAGTTTGCTCATATGCATAATGTACAACTTGAATTGAAAGAAACTGGTGTGGCAGGTAAATACTCCCTCTTTTCTTAAATAAAGTAATACTTGCTTAACCTTGTTATCTAAATTTCTGCAGTTAGTATTAATGGCACTAAGCCAGATGAATTTTTTACTGTTGACTGCACTACCCTCCACATGTGTTACTTTTTGGAGGCTCTTTCATTGTCTACAGCTGTGTCTCATTGTTAATTACTACAGAATTTCATCAGATGAATTATATGAAATAATGACTGCTACAGAGCTTTGTGAAAATGCATAAAGTGAAATCTGAAATTCCTGTGGAGGTGAAAGTTTTGAGTTGTGCTAAAATTGTTGGTTTGGTTTTTTTTCAATTGCAGGCACATAAATCTCTGGATAAAAGTACCATAAAATCATTTCACCAATTGTCTCTTTTCTTTCTCCTTTAAAGGCAGTATCATAAGGCCTTATTTTGCCTTTTGTGCTGTGGTAGATGGTGTTTGCTACAAGACTGGCCTGGGAAATACCAAGAAGGAAGCTAAACGAAATGCAGCTGAACTGGCTCTTGAAGAGCTGCTTAAGTCTGAGTATACCAGGGCAAAGGTTTTTGAAAAGTCAGGTAAATGTTCTAGCAACACCTAGTTAGAATTTGAAAAGCTTGTCTTAAATGTTTTCTATGCAAAATCCCTGTAGTTTAAATGCTTTTCTATCAGGGTCTCTGCCTACATTCTTGAATCCTTTGGGCAGAGCTATTTGTCATAATGGTTTTGAAACTGTTTTTTAACTTTTGTGTGTTGGGAATTCCATGGATTTGTATTGCAGAGTGGAGAGTACTGAAAGAACTGATTTGTTGCCCCTGTAGTTGATTAGCTACTTAACTAGGTAACAACAGTATGAAGTTGATCCTAAGTGGTTTGGCATTTTTATGATCAAAAGGTTTTCACACTGAGTAACTACTATCAAAAGAATTCAGTTATATTACTGAATAACATTTACCTTATTTAAGGGGTTTTGCCTAAATACACTTACAAGTACTTCAGAAAGTTCTTAAGAGAATTAGAAACTTTAATTTGCTGGAAATTGTGCGAGATCCATGTTTTGGAATGTCCATCCCAGTTTGAAATTTTGCTAAATTCTTAGATCCTCCCTGTACTCCTGATTTATTATAACAAATAATAAACACATAAAGTGTTTGGGTATTCTTGTCCTTTATTTATTCATGTCCATCCTGATAATCTTTAGAGGAGCAAAAGTATGTTTTGACAGTAGTGCTTTTAGGATGTGGTTGCATTTAT
Organism: Bolborhynchus lineola; assembly: GCA_025448015.1. NCBI lineage: Eukaryota > Metazoa > Chordata > Aves > Psittaciformes > Psittacidae > Bolborhynchus > Bolborhynchus lineola. The sequence goes on from JAOEHX010049878.1 coordinate 6,013, forward strand.
AATTTGACAGGTGGTTGATAATGTCTGTTCCTCCTTTCTTCCTCCCTGCAAATCTGTGTCTTGCTGGTTTTTATTGTCCTATTTAGAAAGAGGACCACTTATATATGAACAACTTTCACAAGTAGTCGAAGGAGTATTTAACAGTCTGACTGCCAAACATCCGGAGTACCAAAACTGTGGCAATTCACTGGCTGCATTCGTCATTGTAAAAGGCAAGTCTGTTTTATGATTATTGAGGAGTGTAAAACCTAGGCTGTTTGTGTTCCTAGAGAGCCTTGAGGCCCACATTTCTCATCTGGTAAATAAAGGTAGATACGCTTCTTTGACATGCTCTACTTGGATGTCTCTGTCACATGTGTAACTGCTACAGCCGTGCAAATATTCAAGACCTACATAAACGTTTTCTGGTGCTGTCTTAAGGAGTAGGGCTGCATGGACCGGTACTGCCCAGGGCAGGTGGATATGCCTTGAAGGAAGCTACAGTCTGTGGGGAAATACACGCGGGAGCAGGAGCCGTGGTCCATGGAGAGTAGCCTACACTGGAGGAGGTTTTGTAACAGGACCTGTGACCCCATGGGGCCTCCTGCAATGGAGCAGTGTGTACCTGAGGACTGCAGTCCTTGGAAAGAACCCACACTGGACCAGTTCCTAAAGAATGGCAGGTGGTGGGAAGGACCCAGGCTGGAGTGATTAGTGAAGGGTTGTGTCTTATAGGAGGGACTGTGTGCTGGATCAGGGAAGGAGTGTGGGGTGGGGGGTTCAACAGAGGCAAAGTGTTATGAGCTGATACGTCCCCACACCATGGTGAGAAGGAGAGGGAGGTAGAAGAGTCAGAAGTGAAGTTGAGCCTGGGAGGAAAGGGTAAGAAGGGGAAGCTGATTTTAGGTTTGTGGGGTTTTTTGTGTGGGTTTTTTTTTTTTTTGTTGGTTGGTTGGTTGTTTTTCTTTCTTGCTGTCCTACTCTAATTGGCAATAAAAGTGAAGTCTGTTTTGCACATGGTGGTAAATGGCAAGCAACCCCCCTGTTTGTGTTTTGACCTGCGAGCTTCTTCATTTTAGTTTTTCATAGAATCAGAATCATTTTTGTGATGTAAGATGGAGTAAGACCTGTAAGATGGAGTCCAACCTCCTGAGGGACAGAGTGTGTGAGAGAGCAGAATGGTAGGTATCTGATAGCCGGACAAGGTTAAATGACCACAGTCACATAAAAATGCATGTTTTCTTTCTAGGTGGGCACTATGAAGTTGTAGCTCTAGGAACAGGAGAATGTAATTACAGTCGAGGCCTTCAGCCTGGTGGAAGAGTGCTGCATGACAGCCATGCCATTGTTACTGCAAGACGCTCACTGCTAAGGTGAGAGTGTTTGTATGAATTGCTACCAGTTTTGCAAATGTAAATATGTGTATGCACTCTCATTTTATACTAAGTGTGTTCTGGATTATTTTCAATTCCCATGAATTAAATGTGAATGTCTGGGCACTCGTAAGCAAAATAGTGGTTTCCAGATTTACTGCTACTCAATAGTTTCTTTTGTTACTTAACTCTTTCTTTTAGATACTTTTATAGGCATCTTCTGCTGGTCTATAACGAAAATCCAGTGAGGAGAAAGGAATCCATATTTTGCGCAGCACCAGGCTCAAACCTGCTTAGCCTCAAGCAAAATATAACTGTTATTCTCTATATGAATCAGCTTCCAAAAGGAACTGCTCAGTTAAAATCACACATGTAAGTACCTTGGTATTTTCAGAGATATATTGGAAGATTAATTTGTTTACATTATGAGTGTGAAAAATATGTATTGTTGCCCATTTCTAAGATTAGGGAGGACTATTCTGTTGTGATGTTGTTTCAGTTCCCTCCCCCCACAACCCATGATTGGAAGCATTAATGTACAGGGTGGTAGTGATGAGTGTCACGTGATGCAGCTCAACGTAACAGCACAAAACCTTCTACATAGGTGTTTGCTTGAGGACAGTGCTTTTTTATTACAGATACCTGTTTAACTGTTAACTCCCTCTCAAGATACTATTAAAATACTAATAAGTCATTAATGTAACTACTGAGCCAGTGGAGGTGGTGACTTAATGTCATCCTTTCCACCACAGGGCTAGAGTACAAAAAGCCTTGAACTGAAACAGTGGGCTCCTGTTCTGCTTTGTAGAAAAAAGGTAATGAGAGCGAGTTGGGTGGACAAATATACTGCTATGTTTCCCTATACACTTCTAGATTTAGTTAGGTTTATGAAAGTTTTTTGGGTTTTTTTTAGTGATTTTGACATTTACAACAGCACTCGCTGGTTTGCCTGATCATTATGAGCATTATTTTGTGTCCCTTATAGAGGTACTGTGCAGTAATGTCCCTGAAAGTCATACAGTCATAGCTTTTTTAATATTTGTAAGGTGGGTAGCTGCTTTCATACTGTCTCTGGGAGTGTTAGAAAGGCAGACTTGTGAACTGGAAGTCGCAGCCAGTTAATTGCAAGTTGTGCTAATGGGAATCAGCGTTGAGAAGGCTTTTGATTACTTTCAATGTCATAGCCTGCTATTACAAGAGAAGTGGTTGATGAGACTAGATGCAGTTTGTAAGCTACTCTAATAGCTGACAGATTACAGGTTCAGCGCTTTTTCCTCTTGCTTTCTCTCTGTTCTGGTATGCGCTCTCTGGGGAGTATTTTATTCCGATACAGCAGGTTAGTTCATGTACAGAGTTAAAGATAATTCTTAGGAGGAAGCTACACAGAAGTAATCATTCAGTAGGAAAATATGGCCACATATTAAGATGTGCTGTTACTTAAGCCAAAATTAAATGGTTGCTTTATAATAACGTAATAAATCAAAAGCACCTTTGATCATGGCATTATAAAGTTGTGATAGAATTGGGTGAAGTTTGCACAAAACCTCAGGTTTTGACTTTATCCGTTTTTATTTAAGGGGAAAGACTACATTAGGCTTGTGAACAACCATTGTTTTATTTCCCTAGTGTGTTGCATCTCCTTCTTCAAAATACTTTGAGGAATTGCAGTGTAAGTTACGTTTTAAAGGAGATTAACAATGTTATAGCTGCTTTTTCCCAAGATAAGCAGCCTCCAAGTAACTTTTGTCATAAGTTCTGTGTAAGCAGACACAAAACAATAGCTTTTTTGCAGCTTGTGCTCATCTTTTTTAATGTTTGCAAAACCAGTGGTCAAGATTAGGTTGAATCACTATTCATTAAATACTGATTTTGGTATTCTAGTCACTTGAGCAACTGAGTATGTCTTTTCTCATATTTACAAATATTGAACATAATGTAAGGCCCAGCTCTAGAGATAATTGTTTTGAGAAACAGTATTGGATACCACCTCTACAATAATTTCTGAATATTTTCTCACTGAAATTTATTTTCTTGTGTTACTGTAGGTGCCTCAACCCACAATCTATGTCTGCTTATGAAACTAGTGAAGAACTGAGTCTCCATGTTGCTGTAGGAGGCAAGATATACCTAACTGTTTGTTGGCCACTCGAAACTGTCACAACACGCAGTATGTCAGCTAGTGACAAATTAACAAAATGGGAGGTGGTTGGTGTTCAGGGAGCATTGCTGAGTCACTTCATTGAACCAGTATATATCAACAGTATTCTTGTTGGTAAGTGGACTTTCTGTATGTTTCATGTTCCAGTTTGGTTAAACATGAACTAAACCAAGATGATTCTCTCAAGAATTACAGTACTTTTCTGAAAAGGTACATGGTTTGTTTTTTTTGTTTGTTTGTTTTTTTAAACTCATCTTTGAAATGCCCTAATGTAAAAGTCAGTCAGGCGCACTCTTGTGTCATTGTGGGTTGGTTTTAGTTTGCTGGATTGCCCTTTGTATTTCCATTCAGAGAAAGAAATTTAACACTGTTTTATATCAAATCATATTTTAGATATTAAGAAGACACCATGTGTGAAAATGTTAACTGTTTAGTCAAATATGGTGCCTTTAAGGTGACTTGTTTTGCAAACAAAAATATTGGAACTGATTTTTCCAAATATTATTTTTATGTGGTAGAATTAATACAATGTAAACAAAATGCCACCCCCCCCCCCCCCAAATCCCAAAAGAACCCAAACCAACCAAATACCTGCTTACTTGGGTTGTTTATTTGATGTACTTCCATGACTAACCTTACTTTCTTTAATAGGAAATGGAAATTGCAAGGATACAAGAGGACTAAAATTAGCTATACGACAGCGTATTGATGATGCTCTTACGTTAAAGCTTCCCATGCCTTACCTGGTCAACAGATCTCATACTTACTTGGTGAATGCTGCACACCCAATTCAAACGTACTTTAAACAGACATCTCTTAGCTTGAATTGGTCATTGTCAGATATGTCACTGGAGGTCGTGGATGGGTTAGGTGGGAAAACCACTGAAAGGTTAGAATTTTTCTTCATTATGTTGGAAGTAATGGCTAACATTATTTTGTGCTAGTTCATTGGCATATTCATTTTTCTAAGCTATGCATGGAGGCCTCAGTATTACACAAATGAGACAGGTTCTCTCCTGTGTTAGATGAATGTATCCTATGATTATAAACCATCTAGAGATCTTGTAACTTTACAGTGAGATATCAAGATACTAAATTAAGTAGTTTTTTGAATTGAGGTATCTATTCCATTGTCTGTGGTAGTGAATGTTTTAGTTTTCACAGTATGTAAAACCAAGTGGCATCCTAGTTCAAATAAATTCTAGTTTAAAAATTTTTTTTTGTCTCACAGCTTCTGATTTGCATTAGCTTTGTTCACTGACAGTAGAAGTAGAACCATATAATCGTGTTCACAAAGCATCAGAGGGGAAAAAAATCCTGTAATGATTAAAGCAACATAACCCTGATGTATTTGTTACTAAGTTTGTTTTGGTGGTGGGTTTGTTTGTTTCTTTTATTTTTGGCTTTTTTTTGTTGTGTTGTTGGTTTTGTTTTTTGTTATTGTTGTTTTGGTTTGTGGTTTGTTTTTTTTTCCATTTTCACTGCAGTTCACCCTTCAAAAGTGGCGCTTACATGGCAAGTCGCCTTTGCAAGGCAGCAATGTATAGTCGTTTTAGATTGCTTGCTAAGGAAGCGAAACGAGATGATTTGCTTCAAGTTGCAACGTACCATGAAGCTAAGGTAAGGTGATACAGGGTTGGAGAAAATTTTTGTATGTAGCCTTTCAATGGCTGTTCTCAAAGCTAGTTTTGTAGCCAAGAGTGACTTGCTGTTTTGCCGGAGACTTCACCTGAACAATGGGGTTCCCTCTATTTCCTCCAGTCTTTGCCTGAGAATGTCTCCAGTTGCTGTTTTGAAAGTAAAATTAATGTGCTTTTTCATGAATTAGTATTGAAACATTCTGTATGAAAATCTCCCATGTTTTGTCTCAGCATGTGGAGGTTGCTGGCTATTTTCCCCGTGTAAAATGGTTTCTTATTTAAAAGCTTGTTTTTTTGTTTTTTTTTTTTTTTTTGTTATTTGCAGTCTTATCCTCTATTTAATATGTACGTAGATTTTTTTTTTTTTTTTTTCCTACCATAGTGTAGTCTTGTGGGAGGGTTCTTATATCTTAAGGAGTAGGAAAGTAGGAATTGGTTCATCAGAAGACAGCATTAAGTCCCAGGCTTTCTTTTGTGGTATAAAACCAGAGAGAAACTATTTAAAGCAGTGACTGTGATTCTTGATTTCTGTAAATTCACTCGCTTCTGTCTCTAGTTGGAAATACGTAAGCTTATCTTACTTCAGTACTCTTGAAGGCTTTTCCTTGGTTCAAGAACTGCATTTTATTTCCGAATTATGTGAAATGTAGACTTCTATAAAGTACCTATCCCCTTTCTTATTATTATATCTTTCCTCATCAGAACACGCAAGACGTGATTTTTTTTATTATGTTTCTTAAATGTTTCAAAAACTTCAGAATAGGATGCCTTGCTGATAGACTGTTCATCTGTTTAGATTTGCGTTGAATGAGAGTGAATGTCTGTTTTTGGTGTAAAGATATACTAGAACTAACAAGATACTGGAAAAATTGTGTTTAACAGAAAAATTCTTTTCCCAGTAAATGGCCAAATATATAAAAAGAGTATGTTTTTAGAGTCTATAACACTTTCTCTGACTGTCAGCAACTGAGGGAACTATAAGTTTTGTAGGTATTGTCTTCCTCAGGGTTTGTGCTTGTGCACATTATATGCTGATTGTAAAGAACCCAGGTCTTTGTAAGCATCATTCTTCCAATGTCATCTTTCTTACTTAATATCTTCTTTTTTTTTTTTTTCTTTTTTTCTTTTAGATTAAATCTGAGTCCTACCAAGAAGCAAAAAACTTGCTGCAAAGCTACTTAGAGCAACATAATTACGGATCCTGGATTGTGAAGTCTCCACATATTGAACAGTTCAGTGACTGACATTTAATTGTGGGGTTTGTATTGCCAGCAAGAAAAACGTTACAGAGCTGCTTCTTGTCAATTTAAATACTGTTATTAAACCATCTGTAACCATTCAGTCACTTCCAGAAGCTGTCTCATAGGTAGGAGTATCTATCACCTTTGCAAAGCAGATTTGGTTTGCCCCACAGTGCCACCTCATTTCTGCTCACAACCCCCCCCCCCCACATCCTATGGAGTTATTAACATGATTTAGCATGATTTTTTTTCCCTGTTAGTTTCAGGATTGCTGCATATTGATTTCTTTTTTTTCCCTGCCTTTGTCATATCATGCAAGCGTGAGCAGCTGTTAAGTACATAGTGTTTTCATATATCAATAGTAGTATAGTCTTGTAGTCATGTTTCAGCTTCTTATTCTAAGAGGTTTCTAAAATAAAAACCTCCCGGTATGGTGTGTAGTTATTTCTGTTGCTGTTGTTTGATTTTTCTAACTAGTACGTGGAGTCTTTACTGGAGATGCTCTTACGTTGATTTGCAAGTTGTTGAAACTCACTGAGTTTTTACTGCTTGGTCCGTGGTGTTTTTTTGCTTCTGCTATTTCATTTTCTGTTACCACCTTTTAACTTGGTGGTGCATGGTGGTGTTTTTGTTGTGTTTTGTGGTACATGTGCCACGTAGTATTTGCTCCCTGTAATGTTTCCTGTGTAAGAGTGCTAGAGAATGGCTGGAGCGTAGTATTGCCTTTTTTTCAGGGATATTAAATCTTCAATAAATTTCCTTGACAATGTGTTAGCTATATGTGTGCATGTAATGAGTGACAGACATGTTAAATCTGACCTACCATATAACATATCTGCAACATACCACACGTTAGTGCTTTATACGCTTCTGGAGCATTTTTCTGGATGGCCTTGGACTTTTGCTGAGGCATCATCACCAATGTGTTTTCTGTAGTTAAGCTTGAAGCCTGAAATATGTGCAAGTAACTATCCTTTTTTTGTATACTTAACCATTTTATTAATTGAACAGCCAACCACATCTATGAAACTTGGGTTCCTTCTTAGGAGGAGAGAGATTACGTTGTGAAAATGTGTTGTACTGGGTGCAATAGCTATCTCCTTGGAGCATGAGTTGATGACAACAGTATGGATCCAGTGCTTATATATGGGTTTTTCTTTCAGTAAGTAGCAGCATGTGCAGAATGCAGTAAGCTCATAAATGTAAGCACGTAGAAGTTCTAGCCAGGTTTTTCCTCGGCTACTTCAGTAATTCTGAAATGCATCATTCTACAAGCTTGAGAGAAGCAAGAGTGCTGCGGTTCCAGTAGTGAGGCTGCAGATGTATTACCGACAGGTACACGCACACAGCAGGTAGACATCGTACGTATGTACATAGAAACGTGGCTGGCTGCAGAGGCTGAAACCAGGCATGTGAATATGAACAGCACCAACACTTGCGGGCTTGGCCTCTCCCTTCTCTGCTTGGGAAGCATGGAGGTCCACTGGTGAAAATATAAATACACATGCAAGAATGGGGGGGTGTGCATGTGCATATTCTCTCAGTATAGACAGCTGTGCTGTAGTTATATACATGTTGCTTTATGCTGCTCATGTCACTCAGGTGTCATACGTAATATATACGCCACATGTCGTATATCACACATTGTGCCATGTGTCACCTGCATGTCCCATAGATGCTGCACCGTACATGTGTGTTGTGTGGCACATGTGTCATGGCATGGTACATATCACAACTTGGTATTAAAGCTGTGGACTTGAGCAGGAGAAGATGGCTTAGGAAGTGCGTTATTGTAAGAGATTTTGCTGGAGGATTTTTTAGACTTGCAGGAAAAAGTATGTAAGGTAAAATTCACCTTGCTCTGCATTTTCAGAAGCTTTCAGTACAATACCCTTTTTCTCTAAAGATTTATTCTAAAGCTTGGGCAAATACAGGAACCAATCTTGCAGCTGCTATTTAAGTATATGAACCTACATATAATTAGTTGTCAATCTGATGGACAGGGAGAGTTTATTTTCTGTGTGTAGAATTTACATTTTTACCAGCTTTATCTCATAGGCTCAGAGCTTGCTGTGTCTTCAAATATTTTCTCACTTTGAACAAAGGAGATTCATTTTTCATCCTTGCATGTTGCTTTTAAGTATTTATCAGATTAGAAGGAATTAATGTAATAAGCATCATTCTACAAAAATTGACAAGGTTGAAAGAATTTTTGCAAACAGATTTCTTGCCTGTTTTCTCACCTTCTGTGTTACACTGTGTTTGGGTAAAACTGTTAATTTCAGGCTGTCATTTGGAAGGCGACTGATTTAAGCTGAGGGTGGAGCTGCTCTGTTTGTGGTGGGGTGACTGACAGTGGTTTTCTGAGTCTTCGTGGGTGGGGACAGAGTGCTCTTCACTCTTGGCTGCGGGAAGAGAAGTGTAGAGTAACAGATATCAGCGCTGTAAGTTTTTTTCCAGTTTTGGCAGAAAGCTATCATTAACACCCATTTTCTCCTTTCAGCATTCAAGAAAATTGCTGGGTTTTCCAGTGTTAAGTCTGTTTTTAAGTGCAGCCTGAAATACTTTGTAATACACCCACCAGCAAAACACATCAAAGACTAAGCGACAGGCTGTTAACTATTGTAGTCAGCTTACTTTGATCAGTTACGGGTTTGTATTGTTAGTATTGACTGGTGGGGTTTGGATTGCTAAAAGTGGTCCTCTTAGTTGTTTTTTTTCTGCATAAAACTTACAATGTCACATGACTGACTCCATCTTCATTTGTAGTAAACACACTTCTGGGTTTCCACAAAAATATTCTTGTGAATGCTGAAGGCAGCATGTGGTCACATGGATTTATACATTAATCATACTTTTGATGGCAGTTATTGCTAGAAGTGTTTCCCTGTCTCTGAAGATTTTTGAGAACTACATGTTTCACCTGCGTAAACAAGAAGTATGTATCCTGCAGAAAAGTACAACAGAAAGCATACATAGCGAAAGGGAACAGAGCCCAAAAAGAAGTTGTGGGCTTTGGAGTTTCTTTTTGGGGGAACCAGCTTGGCTCTGTTACTTCAATACCTTGTGCTGCATGCTAGTGGAAACTGTTTTGGGGTTGCTTGTTAGTTTTTTAATTGCTTTAAAATAGTTATTTACAGATGTTTGGAATCTGGTACTGTACTCCTGTATATTGGTAAATGCCTTTTTTATTTTTTTTTTTCTTTGGAGGGTGAGGTGTTTATTGTGTTTAAAAAAAAAAAAAAAAAGAGTAATAAGTAGCCAGTGGAAAAGGCAGTATAGTTTAACAATGAAGACTAGAGACATGATTTTTATAAATAACTGAAATTTATTAAATATCATCTACAAGGAACTTGGGTTTTTTTGGGGTGGTTTTTTTAATAAATAGTTGTCTTTCAAGTTGATTGACAACGCAAAAATCAGTTAGTTTTTTCCAAAGTACATTTTGAGCCCGTAGGGCTTACTAAAAGGATCAAATGTGATCTTAGACTGTCTTATCACCCAGGCTGAGAACATAGAGTCGTCCCAAAATGGGCAGCAAGCTAGTAAGCCATAGGGCAAAATACATAAATTAGTCATAATTTAGTATTTAAATAAATAATGTAGCAGTAAAAATGGTTATCTGCTTATTTTAGCATAGATCTCAGGAAGTTGCTTAGATCTTGGTGAAATGCAGGGAACTTCTTCTTGTCATTAGCTTCACAGATCTTGCATCCAGTTCCTTTGGGAATTAGATCCTGCAATACAGATATTTTTGTTGATTGGTGATGATTCTCTTGTCAGCTAGTTTTAACAATAAAACATCAACTTCTGTTTTCTTTTAAGAAAAAAGAATCCTTAATATTTCCAGGGATTGGCTTTTGCTTATAAAGGAGACTTTGTAAATGAAAGAATACAATGAGCTAAGCAAACTCTCCATGGTAAATACTGCAGCAGAAGCAAAATTTGTGTTTTTAACTAGGTAAAAAGGTTACCTACCATAAGACCCTGGAGATTCTTCTGGATATTTCGAAGATTATCAACATCTTCTTCTTCAATGTCATTCTCCAAGGTGCCAATTTCTGCCAGGTAACATCGTAAAGTTTGCCAGCTGCACTCCTAAAACAGTTAGAGAAAAAATATATATATATTGTTTCCTGAGGGTAATTGATTCAGTTTAAAAAAAATCTCAATTGCCTGTTGTTTTATCCTCATGTCATGATTTAAGCTGTCGGTTTTCTGCGGTGTGTATATATAGTTTGTTTGTTGCCCTTAATTTGTATTGTAAGGGGTTACATATTTTCTTATTTCTGTGGTAGGTTAATGTAGCTTTTGCAAAATCAGGAATCTACCAGGACACTGAGATCATCTCTTGGGAACATGAAGGTGTAGTATTTGCTCATAGACCTAATGAACAAATTTGTTTTGCTTGTCATGTGAAAATCATATCTTAGCAGAAGGGTTTATAGTCAAAGTGTCTGCCAGTTTTGTAGTGGCCTTTTTAGATCCATCTTCAGTTAATGCACTTTGGTGGTTTTATCTAATGTCTGCATCTGATCTGATTTTTGAATATGATAACTTTACACATCACTCTTACAGGCTATTTCATCACTTGGTGACAATGTGGTACTAATCAGCTTCATACATTTGCACTTAAGCACTGGAGCTCTGAGGTAGCAACACCTATATGTTGCCAGTGATGAGAAAAATGACTCAGATAAGGAAGTGGTTGCAGAATCTGGTTTTAAATCTTCACTGAAACAAAATTGTGAAGTGAGATTTCTTCTCGATTAGAAACTACTTTGGAGGCTCAAAGAAGTTAACGGCTAACTTCTGTAAAGACTTCTACTTCCCAGTACTAAATAACCTGATGCTCTTTTCGTTGGTGTACTTACACACTGAATTAAACAGGAAAGCATAAATATTAGCAGCCTGTCCGTGATGAATAGTCTGTCATAAAGCTGTACTTAGAACACAGTCTGCCCTCCTGTGTGCAATTTTTTGGAAAGAAGCAACTGCAGTGATAGTAGTCTTCTGGAACTAAGTCTTGGGTATTAACTAAATACCATAAACCATGAATATATAGCTGATATGTCTAGAGTGGCTTGTTAAAGTTTTGTTCCTGAAGAGAATGTGGTAGAGCATATCTGAGTTTGATCGCTGGTGGGACCTAGAAGGTCTACAGTGCCTTAAACAGAACGTACTAGTAGCTCTGCATCTAGTCTAGATGGGCACTATAGCCTACTGTAAAGCTAATACAATGTTTAAATAGTTCAGAAAACATTTTTTTCCTGTGAATTCAGCCATGTGTTAAGCAGGATGTATAGGGGGGATTCATTTGGTGTTACAAATTGTGCAGAGCAGTGAGGTAATGTGTATCAGAACCATGTTTGAGAAGACAAATCAAAAGCAGAAGTGTCTTCAAGAAACTGTGCTCCCTACACTGAATCCAGACTCTACAGATTTGTCTGCCCTTCTACCAAGTGGATTTGTTTGGTGTAATTCAATAATCTAATAATCTATTGTTTTAAAGTAGCCATACTTCAGACATTCTTCTGAAAACAGAAAATTTAAACTCACCTGTTTCTCATTTGGTGTGTAAAGGTCAAGATGAATCTTCTGTAGAGAAGGGGAAGAAAAAGTTAATTTTTCTAGAAAAATGCATAGGGAAAGGTAAACATAAAAGATAAACAGAAAACTTATAATAAAAGAAAATCAGTCACTTACATCTTTGCTTTTTTCCAGGAATTTTAAATCTCTTATTAAAGCTCTAAGAAGGCGCACTTTTTCTGTTGATAGAGGTGATCCATAAGCTACAGTCATAAGCATTGCTGCTGAAATACAGCTCAAGATCAGTACTTTGCACATCATGTCAGTGTTCTGATTGTCTATATGCTAGTATTTGAGTTGTGGTGTATGATAAGAGCTGACAAGTTGTCATTAAGCTCTTTAGTGTATTTATACTCTTCTTTCTTGGGGGGGAAAAAGATGGGGGCGTCATGTAAAAGAGCTTTTATTACACATTTTTTCATATGTTCTACCTGTATGGCAAGAATCATTACTTCTGTTTTTCCTCCCCTGATGACACTTTGGAATTTTTATAAAGCAGGAGGGATTTTACCTACATTCACTGCTGTAAGAGAAGCCCACACTCACTTTGGGCAATTTCTGTTTGTGCTTTCTGCATGAAACACTTTTTCCCTCTTCTGCTGTCCCACTCCCCCATAGAATATGCCATGGAATGTACTACTGCCACACAAAATGTTGTTCTAAATTTGTATAATTTAGCCATTTTGTCCATCTATCTGTATATATTTATCTTTTCAGAAATGCTGTGGCATTATTTAAGTGAAGAAGAAAGAAGCATTTTCATTTTAGTAATTGTTGATTAAACAACAGGAAGAAAGTTGGCTTCCTGTCTGAAGGTGGTTTTACCTATCATCTTTTGCAAAGACAGTTTAAGCTTAGGTGCATGTCTTTACATGCACACTACCTGACTGTAAGTCAGTCTTTAGACCAATGTTTTTGACCCTCCTCCCCCCCCAAAAAAAAAAAACCAACAACAAAAAACCAAACAAAACCCAACAAACTTCCAGCAGGATTCTTTGCGTTGGGGATGTTAAACCATTTTTTATTACTGCATATCTTAGTGCTGCTTTTTCTTTGTTGTGTGCACCTTTCACTTTTCGCCAACTTACAATGAAAATGCACTGCTTTTTAAAATATTGCCAGATTTTCTTACTGATACCTAACCCACTGCATGTTGTGGTCTGTGTCACAGTACTGAAGGTGAGAGTAAGCAGTCATTTGACACTGAACTCTTGTATAATACTGCTGAACTGCTTTTCTGGTTCAGAGCTCTCTTGGCTGGTATCTCTGGAAAGAGATGCAAAGTGTTTAAAATTCGTTATTTTCTTCTTTTTAACTGTAGTTCTGAGCCATATATTCTTCCTGCTGCCCAGGAGTCTCTAATGTTATATGAAATGTGGCTCTTCTGCTCAGTGAATTTAGCTGCTGAAGCTGTGTGGAATAAATTCTGGGTTTACATGCTACTGTGGTTTGAAGTTTGGTAACATTCAGGATGAGCAGAACTAGGTGGGTAACTGCTTCACCTGCCCATTGCATATAAATCTATGTGTAGAAACCTACTTTACATGTTCTGATTGTGTAATTTGAGGGGGAGTGGATCTGTTCAAAGTCGATTAGGCTGTGATTTTGCTTGGGCTAAATACTGTCCGTTACTATAATTCTTTTTATTAATTGCTGTTAATTAGCAGTGTGATTACAACTCCTGGAGAAATTGGTCTTTGTTTCCTGGTTTTGAAAGAAGTGCAAACATCTGATGTGTAAATCTGATGTCCTAGGTGCTACTGTGGGTTGCAATACGTAGGTTTTGTGCAGTTTGAAAGTTTTTCTGGCTGTTTATCTTTTTGTCTCTTGTATTTATTCTTGATAGTAACTAATTTCAAACAAGAGTTACAGCTGCAGAGATGAGCTGGAGGGTATTGGGTTGTCAGCTTTTTCTGCAGGGTTCTTTTAAAGTTAGGTCATTGTATTCAAGGTTTTTAGTTGTTTGGTTTAAGTTAGCATGTTTTGGATGTGTCAAGTATTAAGAGATATTTTGTTCATGAGCACAGAAGACATTTGTATCTGTAATTAGTGCTTACTGTTTTCAACACTCTTCAGTCTTTTCTGGGCTAGCACTACAAAATTATACTTGGAAGCACTGGGTTTGAGGTTCTGAATCTGACAGGTTCCTGGAGTAGTTCTTGACAATTCAAATTGGAGGTAGCTCCAGCACTTCTTTAAATCATTACTTTATTTTCCCAGTGTTAGACTGTTCTTTTGTAAGTATTAGAGAATTAAAAAAAAAAAAAATCCGAACAAAAAAACCCTAAAAAGAAAAATACCAGAAAAACCACCGAACAAAAAAGCCTGAGCCATACGTCAAATGTTTCAGCAAGAGCAAGTTTGCGGACAGGTCTGCTAAAGAACTAACACTGTTCAGGGAGCTAGCTCCCATGCTTCTCTGTCTTTGAAGACCATTTTCCTCTGAAGTCCTTTATCGGCCAAAGCATATAAAACTGTGATTGTAGTGTAGTCTATGTGCAACTGGAATCAGATCAGACTGTTTCCTGTTTTTAAGGTCTAAAAGAGGTTTGCATTTCAAGGGAAGAGGGGATAGCTGGATATGCACTATTTAATAAATTGTGCACAGTTGTTTGAGTGGCTAATTTTCCTGTAAGACTTTGCTGCAGGCTTTGTGGTCCAACGAGAGAAAGCAACAGATCTTGTCTTGACCATCTTTATTGGATGCCCCAGGTGAGGGAGAGATGGCTTGGAGTATATTGATAAACCCAGAAACACAACCAAGTGTTAACATTAACTCAGCACAGACTCAGTTAATGTTAACACTCAACTTAATTAGACCTTAAGTTTTGGGAGTCTGTCCTGCTTACAAATTTTCATCTTCACTGTGCTAGCTAGGGAGTTTCCAGAGTAGTTAGATTGCCCTTACAGGCTATTCTGTCTTCACTGTGTATGTATAAGAAGACCAAATCTGAGCTCAGGTAGTAAAAAGAAGGTGAATCTACAGGGACAGAGATTCATGGTCATTGTACTGGTAACGCCATAGGTGGGTAGTGCAGTAGTCTCCATGTCTTTGGTATGCTGACATGGTGGTGTAAGCTCCCCAAAAGTTCCCTATGGTACATTTAAATAGATTTGTGTCCAAAATATCTTCACCTTCTTTGAATTTATTTTTTCTTACTTGAATATTTTTCATCTACGTGCTGTCAGGTAACAGTTGAATGTATGCATAGAGGCTCTTATACCATCAGAGAGGGATAGCTTTTTTGGACAAGAGTGTGCTCATGTGCTGTAACTTTAAAGTACAATAATACTTCTCCCTGTATGGTGTTGGACTTCTGGTGGTGATCAGATTTCAGTAATTGTGCTCAGTCTGCACTCATGTTTATTACCAAGCAAGAAATTTCTTAGGGGTGTACTCAGAGGTACGGTTACTTGAAAAGCCCTCACAGCTTTACCACAGAGTCAGCTGCATATTAACAGGAAATAAAATGACTCCTTTAAGTTGCCTTGGAATCATACATAGTAAAGTAGTGCTGCCAGCGCTGAACCCCCAAAATCCTGCCTTTAAGAAGTGTTGGGGATAGGTGCTAGTGATTGTGTCGTACTGTGGGTTTCTTGGCTTGGTTTTAGTTTGAATGCACAATTCTGAAAGGTTAGCTCATTTATGTCTCATTTTCTTTCTAAATAAAATACTGTTACACTAGATCAACATGAAAAACACTAAATGTATCATACCTGAAAGTCATGGAGGAACACTTTAAAAGTGTCTCCTACATTTTCGTGGAAGATTAATTGGCAGTAAAGCATGTGTGTAAAAGGGAAGAAGTGGTTTTGGGTGGGGGATCTGGGAAGGGAGAAGAATGTTTGTGTGTTGCTGTTGTTTTGTTTCCAAGTTTTTGTAGTACTTGTGCCTAATAAAGGCTTATTTCCCTTGTAGAAAACAACTAAAATTAAAAGATATGACCTGTACAATTTCAAAGTCTGGAAAACTTTTTACATAGACTCTGACTCCTCTCAGTTCAGAATCGTATTTCTTGTCTTTCTGAACTGAAAGCTTGAGTTATTTTTTTTTTTTTTTTTCCTTCCTCCCCTCCTGCATACCTCGTGACTGGTGAATTTTGGAGAAAAGTTTTGGTTTCACTGAGGTATTAGCCATCTTGTTGGATCAAGTTGCTATCAAGGTGCTCGTTTCCTTTCTTCATCCTCATAACACGCTAATCAGCTAAAGTCACTGTGAATGTTTTGTTTGTTATCCTTTAATTTAATGCAGTTGTTTTTCAGATTCCTACTATAGTAGCATGCTTTTACAAGACTACTTTCAGTAGTGTTGTAGGAACTGTAACAGAGTTTGTGTCTGATGAAGGTGATACCTAAGAATTTGTGATCACAGTCCCTTGATTTATTAACTAACAGTTCACGGTTTTCCTAACAGTTCTTTTTTAACGGTTATCTTCTGTTTGCAGTTCTCATGGTTCTAAGCAATAACCTGTAGAAAATGAGCCTTACCTTACTTGGCTTACTAGGAAGATTTGTGTAAACATGAGCTCAAGATTTGAGTGAAGGTTTAATTTGTTTGAATGTAAGCTATTAAAAGGAGATAACCACCTCTTCCTTCTGAAGACTCTTTTCTGAGTCTTTCTCTTAAGTGGTAGCAGATGTTCATGATCCTGCCTGCATTTAAGAAATCAAAAATTAATTTTATTAAAGATAATAGGTTAATAACAAAATACTAAAAGCTTAAGATAAAAAAGGCACTAGCCTGTGTGAGTTTAATACACCCTCTAAAATGGACCACTTGCTTCCCAAGTCCCTGTGATCCTAACATTCAGAGTCTCTAACCTGTTGGATAGATGATTGCTGTATTTTTTGTTCAGCAAGAACAACCAGGAGAAAGTATTTATTTTCTTCTTTGTTTGCTTCTGATGGTATTACTGGATTCTGCTGATTCACCAATGCATGTGGTATCATCACTGCAATGATAAAAGATGATGCGGGAAAGTATTCTTTGAAATCCTTGTGTGACAAGGAGAAATACAGCAAGGGGCAGAAGAGGAAGCAAGAAGTTGCCATATCAGAGTAGAGTAGTGGCTGTAACTAGTTGAATGTTGTCCCTGATTAGGGCAAGTACCCTCTGTTTCAGAAGAAAGTGGCAAAAAAATCCCCAAAGTGAGTAATTCTTAAAGTGGATTTTTGCTGTGAGAATATCAGTGTGGTTTTTGGCTTTGGGTGTTTTGTGGGAGTTTTAGTTTTGTTCGTTTGTTTGTTTCTTAGATTTTTTTGTTTAGGGTTTTTTTTTTGTTTTGTTGGGTTTTTTTTTTTTAAGAAAAGCTTTTGGTTTTAGTGTTAACTAAAATTGTCTGAAAATGGTTGACAAGTGGGAGCCTCTTCAGAATACTGTTAGAAGTAATTTTTTATTGAAACAACCAACATTAAGAGAGAAAGCCTTTAACAAAAGAAAAAAAAATCCTAATAATCATAAAGTCCTTGGGATGGGGGAAGTAATTTTAGTCTTCCTTGTCTGCCACATGAGTTTTCACCCTCCTGAAAGTCTTGTAATTGTTTGGGTGTGCATTTAGTTAAGGTATGGGATGATGGACTTACGGGAGCCTTTGTTTTCCTGTCACCGTAGTTAGCATTGGCTTAAGCACATTCTCTGTAGCAGTGTACTGAGATCTCACAGTGTAGGTCTCTCACCTCTGCATATTTAGGCAGTCATGAATCTGCTTTGTGCCCTGCTGTGCAGCTTGGATTTTCAGTTCAGGGAAATGGTGTCTTGCCATACATGTCTACTGAGTTCATTTTTTTCAGAGCATGAATTGGCTCTTTAATCTTTGCGATGATGCTGGCTCTTCCTTGAAAGATTAAAAACCATCTCTAACAAATTTACAGAGCAGGCTTCACTGATTGTATAGTGTTTGTACTTGCCAACAGATTTATTGTTGTCAGCAGTGTGTTTTGATTATTCTTTTTTCTTAGTGTAAGTCACCAGAGATGGTGGTGATCATCTGCATTGACTAGTAAAAAGCGAGAAGAAGAACAAAAATGAAGGATGAGGGTAAGGTCTGAAAAAACATAGGCTGGTCAGTGTCACCACTGTCCATGGGGATGTTACAGAGCAAGTCTTTAGAGACTTGAGGACAAGGAGGATAAGGGATGGATAGGACTGTGGAGAGGGGGGAAAAAGCATCTAATTGAGGATGTTTATAATGCAGTTAGGTCATTACAAGAAAAGCAGCCTCTTTGTTACACATGAAGAGCAGCAACAGAAATCTTTTAAAAAAGTAAACTTACTAAGGTTATGAACTTCATAGCATGTTTGTTTTATGGTAGAATTTGGGATGATTTCAAGTCTGAATGAGAAATACTGTGAAAGTTAGCTTAATGTAAAGTAAGTAGGATTGAATAATGAAGGATAAGGGTTAGGCCTGGATGTAGGACAGGTTAAGATGGT
This sequence comes from Bolborhynchus lineola, assembly GCA_025448015.1. Taxonomy (NCBI): domain Eukaryota; kingdom Metazoa; phylum Chordata; class Aves; order Psittaciformes; family Psittacidae; genus Bolborhynchus; species Bolborhynchus lineola. Next base: position 24,426 of record JAOEHX010049878.1, read on the forward strand.
GTGTTGTATTTACAGAGCAAATAGTTGAATTTTTGGAAGATTTCTGGGTGAACTTGAATGACTTCTTTTTGTTTAGGTATAATTTATTGTCAGTAGTTCAAACATACATTTACAAGGTTGTTAAGTCCCTTTTGTTTGTTTTTAACTTTTGTATCCAAATGGATTTTTTTAAGACCTGCCTCCAAGGTTAAGTGTTGCCAGGATCAAAACTTAGTTGCCGATTTCCTCTTAGTTGAATGTACACTAAACTAGCTAAAAGTGTTCCTGATATACCCACAAAATTATACAAGTGTTAACCTCTACTAGTTTTGTTTCACACTTCTTTTTAGGTGGTGAACTGTAGAGAGCAGTGCAAATGCACTGCTGATGAGGCAGTTCTGTGAGTTTAGTATAGTGATTTTGTTGGCATATGGGTGGATATCTAAGTCCTTTACATTCTTGCTGTTTCTGATCTAGACCTAGATGTTGTGCATTTTTCTGCCTGCTTAAGAAAAGGGAAAGCAAAAAAAAAGGTATTCTGAGGAGCAGAAATCCAATCAAAGCCTTGTTCTTGAATGGTGTTGCCATTGGTTAACTATGTATGTTAACTGTGCAGCGTGATAGGGAGGAACTACAGAGTGAAAGTGTTGTGAACCCTTTAGAATTTTTTGCAGAGATTCTGTCTACAGTTGTTGTATGATTTTTTTGTTAGAAATGCCAAAACTTACCAGTACTCTAGATGGTGTTTTAGGTGCATTACCTTTAGGACTAAGCTGTTTGCTAGCCACCAATACAATTGCCCTGGTCGGCCTAAGATGGAGAGGTGCTTTGTTGAGGCTGGAAAGATACAAATTTCTGGCAAACAGATTAGGTAGCTGGAATTGGAGCAAGAGTTGTTTTCATTTTGGAATGGAGGAGATCCCTTAAAAGAGTAGGTACACTCTGAACTGAGAGGTAAAGAGTGCTTTGTTCCTCACTTTCCTTTTAGAAGCCAGTAAATACTTTAATGATTTAAGGGCAGAATCAGTCTGTTGTGTCTCACTGGAGTCCTACTTTACTGAATAGTGAGTTGTGTCAAAAGTTGAAGAAATTTTCATGTAATAGCCAGTAAGCAGCCCTGCATGAAAACCTGTTGAGCGTTTGCCATCACTGTGCAAACTCTGGCCTTGATTGCTCCTTCAAACATTTCAGTAACAAAGCACAGAATATTTTTTGGTCGCTCTAGGAAAGTTTTTGTTTATCATGCTGAAATACACAGTTACTGTATTTTATCTGAAGTGAGACACTGGGTGATACAGAGCTCTCACAGGTTTGTTCTTAAATACTGCTTGTTAGTTGTGTAACTGGAAAAAACAACTAGGATAGGCTGCAATAGTAATTCTTGAAGTTGAACTTCCTATGCCTTTAGCCAGTGCCAGTGAGTGCTGTCATGCGTGTGCAAAACCAGACTAGTTGGGATAGATTTGCTTAGCAAAATACTGTATAATCTATGAAGAGAAGAAAAAATACGTTATGTGTTCCCCCCAGTGTCCCAGAAATAAAATTAAATGACAGGTGACTTTGTATCTTACCCAAATAAGACAAGTCTTTGAAAGGTAATTTTGTGAGACAGGTAGACATGCATTCCTTTAAAAAACATGTTAGCAGTTTAAGGTTCTAGAACTGTAGTAGATAAATTTAAGTCCCAAATGTTTTTTCAGAGGAATTTACCTGAGCTGCAGGCCTGAGTGTCTTTGTCTGGATTGCTTCTTTTGTATGGTTGCTGGTGATCTTGGAATATGGTAGAGGGATAGACTTGAGCCTGGTTTTGCAGTAATTGGGAAAGACAAATTAGGTACTGTCAAAACGGACAAGGACCAAAGCATAGACGCCAACTGACTGATGGGTAGGTTCACAACCATAAAACCTTTTCAGCTATGCAAGCAAAGTTCTAAATGGAGGAAATAACATTGCCTGATACTGTTGCTTTGGTTAGTGCTACTCTCTGGCTTCTTGGCATTTCTGTTTGCATAGGTTAAGACCTGGGAAATTCTCAGATGATAGTCTTCTTCATTTTAAAGCTTCTGTATTTTCACTGTATCTTTTAACTGCTGTTATGGTTCCTCCAGGATGTCTGTATGGTCTGTGTAGGTGCTCGTGTGCATATGTCTCTTCATAGACTTGGTGCCTGCCGTTTTGTGATGAAGTGTCTTTTAATGAGAGTAGCATTAGGATGAGGATTCAATTCTTGTGCTCTGTTCTTCTATGTTTGTTCATGGTATAAACTCTAATAAACAAAGCCACCTTCATTCAGCTTGCATCATGTTGATTAAATACTGGCTTCTAAGGCAGTGATATCTTGTCTCAGGATGATAATTGTGATGCTGTTAACTTTGGAGTGTGCATTCACACTCCAAAAACCTCAAGAATCCTCCCCGGGTTTTTTTTCTCCCATCATACCCTGTGTTATAGGGGACTCAGTATGAAGTTTTCTGTTAGATCTTTGTCAATTTGAGAATCAGCCATAGAGAGAAACCTCTCTGCATTTCTGTTGCTGAAGTTTTGCAAGCAGGCTTTGACAGAGGCGCAGGCTTTGACAGAGGCACAGGCTACATGTTACGGCTCTGCAGTTACCTGTTTAGAAGACTAGTCAATTGGGTGTTCTGTTGTTGCTAGTTTTTAATCTGTTTAGCTATTGGAGAAAAGACCTGAAGGCAAAGGTTTTCTGGTTTTCAGTATTAGTGTTTTGCAGTTGGAAAGAAATCGGCATATACACTAGCAAACTAAGTTGTCGCCACACTATTCTCAGTATCTGGATTTAAGATATGTACAGTAAAGTGAAAGGTTATATTGCCCTACTAGGTCAAAAGGCCAGTGTGGGATTATAATAAAACAGGATGCTAAACCACAAACAAAGAATATTGGTTTACCTTACTGAATGGTATGAAGATGCACGTGCTGAGCAGATGGCCTAGATTAATCACTATCAGGGACAAAAGCTGTTAAGGAACAACTTTAGCACTGGCTGGCAGTAATGGAGGCTCCAAATCCTATAAGGCATTTTTATGGCAACATACCTGTTCTGTTAAAGTTCAGTTTCCCGTTTCCATTTTCCTTTTGCTCACTTTACCCACTTGCTTCAGATTGGTTGTGTGGGATTTACTGGGGAGGGGCAAGGGCTTCCCCACACATACTTGCTTTGCCGACTGTCATACTCATGGCCAATATTATATTTTTGTACTTCCTGTAGACCCTACATTTCTGCTTGAGTGTTGGAAGCATTAGTGCAGCAGAAGTGTTCGATAAGATACTGATGCTCTTATTCTGTCCATGTTTGCCAGTACTTCTGACTGTAGAGACCCTGTGGAATTTAGTAGAGTTCAGTTGAAAATATGAATGACTTGTTTTTAAATAGTCTGAACAACATCATTGGATAGCAGTAACAGTTTATTTTCCTTAAAATCTGGAGTTATGCTTTGTCAGTTAAAGAGTCTGTTAATTCAGTTCTTTCTCCAGAGGTGACCACAGTAGGAATCTTTGGGCATATGGTACTTCAGAGCAGTTTCCCAAGTGCCAGTTGTTTTCAGCTTAGAAAACTATTCAGTCAGAAGTGGTTTGTCCATATTGGCTAGCCTACGTAGTATGTCAAGGCCCTAACTTGAACCATCCGCGTCATAAAAGGTTAGCAGGTTCCACAAATCTACTTACTGTGGCTTTTCTTGTTTTGATCCTGGTTCCTGCTAGGTTTCTTTGATGGTATAACCTCTCGGTCCTTGCACTGGAAGAGATGTTGAGTCTTCCTGTCTACCTGTGCTGTGACATTCAAAATCATGAGGAAGTTTATCCGCAAGAGCTACTTTTTTTTTCTATGTTGTGTTTCTCCTGTCTACTTGTTTGCTTGTTTGTTGTACAGAACAGCAGAAATTTGGTTGTTCTTGTTGCCCTTCCTTGAGCCCTTTGAAGTACTTCTGTTCCCTTTGGAACAGAGGGGACTGCAAGTGTTCTTTCCCTTTTCTCTTGCTCTTTTTTTTTTTTTTTTTTTTCGTTTAAAACCAGTTCCATGATAGTATTTTTTGGTGTCTTCTGTGTAGCTCCTGAAGTCAGATCTTATCTAACATGGATTTGCACACTGAACTGACACTGGTATGACACTGTAGCCCCCAAGATCCTGTTTCTAGTTGCTAATTGTCAGATTTGAGGCCATCTGTTGGTTTTTTTTCACTCCCATGCTATCTTGTTTTTGGTAAAGCTTTCCCAACTCTAAGCAGCATGCTAGTATTTAAAAGCAAATAGGTTTTAACAAGTGAAAACTGCCTGCATCATATCATTGAAAATCTATTTGTAATCTGTCATTGTCAAGTAAGTGGCTTATATCAGATGTCTTATTTCTCCTGTCTCTGATTTCTTCATGTATCATTTGCTTTCATTGGAGTGCTAACATCAGCTTGGGTGTTGCTCTTTTTTTAGTTTTAATCCATATGGATTAAAAGAATTGTGTGGGGTGGTGTGCTTTCTTCTTTAAGTCATCTTCAAATCTAAGTCAAAACCTGAAATTATCCTTTTAGAATGAAGACTTTATCTAGATGTTCATGAAAAATACATGATTCTCTTTACTTGCCAGTAGAGTTTCACAGATCTCTTTACTTCTTTCCTTTGGTCCTGCAGGCGTTCCTTCTGTTCAGTGGTAAGTGGTGCTTGCTTTAGCCCCTATATGCAAGCGGTAATTTTGCTCTGCAAGCAGAGGTGGATAGTGTTTCTGAGCTTTCATGCTGTGGTTGTCAGAGTTATTGAAAGATTTTACGTGGAGTTATCCTAACTCCAGAAAGAGTTAGATGGATACTTTAGAATTGGTTGTTTCCTTCAGCAAAAAATGTGACAACTGCTGTTTAGGGAGAACTGTATAACTTTTATTTATCATCTAAATAATGTGTTATTCTGTGCAAGGAAATGTGACTGAATCTAGTTTCTTAATATCTAATTTTAGGGGGTTTTGTAAAGAAATAACAACTGAAAAAATGATGGTCATTTCAGGGTCAGAGGTAAAAGCAATTACGTTTTCCCTGTTTTTGTTATGTTCTTGTTGGCAGATTTCTCCATCCTGTCAGTGTGCCTCTGTCTAGCAGAACAATGTTTGACCTGTTTGAGGATTAATGGGGCCGTCACTGATGGAAGGTACTATGTTAGGCCTTCAGCCTACTCTGCAGATAGAAGCAGGCTATCATTTGCCCAAGGCATCACAGCTAAGCTGATGATGTGAGTATAGAGGGTAGTTTAGATGCTAGTCAGGGATGTCAAGACTTCAGCTCACACTCAACAGAAAGTCCTGTATAAAGCATCTCTGTTTGAATTAAGTCTTGGTGTCCTAAGACTTAAAGAAGATTTGAACAATTTTCCTGATCTTACAGTGGTAAAAGGTAGCTGGTGCCACTCAGGAAGGCTGTCTTGGCATTAGAGTAGTTCAGTTTGAATTTCACCTCAGTCCCTAGTATTAATGAGAAAGCAGAATTCTAGGTACTACTAAGAAAGGAGAACAAAGCTGCTGTGTAAATCTGAGGTGTACCTACATCTTGAATAGTGTATATGGTTGTGCCCCCATGTCTGGACACATATAGATAATGGCAAAGCAGACGACCAGTTGAGAGAAAATACGAGAGATGCCTAAGTAAACTCAAGCTCTTGAAGCTGGAAGAGATGTGACCAAGGGAGGATATTGGAGGCCTATAAACTCTGAGCTTACATAGGGTAAGGAGGGAATATTTCTTTAGTTGGTGAACGAACAGTGAAACAAGCTGAGATACTGCAGGTTCCAAACGAAGGTTTCCGCTTCCATCTTGGTGTAGTTAAGCAGAGAAACTGTGCTACAGGATGTTATGGGTACCAAAAGCTTACATAGTTTCATAAAGCCATTAGACAAGTTTATAGCTCCAGGGATGTTTTTATTTCTTTAAAAACAAAGGTGATGCCTTTTATTTAAGAAACTCAAACCATAAATCACAAGTGTCTCGGAGACTATAGTGAAGTGTCTTCCATAGGCATCCTCTGTTAGTCCTGTCAAACAAAACCTTAGACTGAGAAGACTTGAAAGAGTGTTGGAATGGATTATTTTGCAGCTGTTGGTGGTAGCAGGACCATTAAAGATGATGGTATCTTCACTAATCCTTGATGATGCTGGTCAATAGGGAACAAGGATGCTGGATCAAATGAGGGTGCTAATGCAGTTTCTTTTTCAGTTTACATCAACGGTGTGTAAAATTCTGCCTTGCAAATATATCCATTTTGTCCCAAATACAACATACAAGATTTATAGTAGTGCCTTAGCTTTCTTATAGTAGGTTAATTTAGCAACTAAAAAAAAAAACCTAAAAAGAACCCCAAACCAAAACAGCAACCAAAAATTGCAATTTGCTCCAATCATAAGAGTGGGAATTTTAAAGGGATACACAGTAGAAATAATAGGTAGAAATGCAAATGTAATAGTCATTAAAAGAGCAAGTTTCTGTACTAACAACCTGGCATGACATGAATTTTAACATTTAAAAGAAAAGTATCTTTTACTAGGAAAATCCTCTGTGGGTGTCATTGGCTGATTGAGAGCTAAGGAATGTTCCTGATTCTTTCCCTTTCACTCAGGTTGAAAATCATTTGCTTACCAACACAGATGGAGGAAAGCTTTCTATGTCAGCCAAACAAGCTGAATTTCATGTGTGTCTGCAATGCTTTCTTATTGTTAAAAATATTTTCCTTGTCTAGGTTAGTTTTATGTGTTTGCTCTGCATTTGTTCCTGTTTGGCAATTCAGTATCTAGTTCATTTCATCTGCAGTGAAATAAGTGTGTTTACCTTTGATGTCCCTATGTGTTGCCAGTTTTGCTCTTTTACAACTCTGTGAGCCAGCTTACCTTGTTCCCTTACCTTCCTTGAGGAAGCCTTTTACTAGTCACAGGGATAGTAAAAGTAGTATGTCATTGTTAAGTGAGTACTAACAGTACAGAAAAGCTATAGAACATGCATTTGTAATATTGAAAATAAGCTTGTCAGGTCTAATCTCTAGAGCAGAAACTGGTGAGAAGTAGCTAGGTTAGCTGTCTGCTGTGCATAATGGTTTTTACAAGCTTTGTGCAAACTAAGGGGAGAGCTTTGGAGCAGAGGAGGAGGAGCAGGTTGGGAAGTGTCCTCATAGGCATGAATGCATGAAAGAAGGCTTTTACCGAATAATTCATCTACTCAGGGTAGCTGTATCTAGGACAGGATGCTGTGCACCTAATTCTGGGGGAAGTAATATATGAAGAAAATAATAATGAAATAGTTGCTTAAAAGAAAACAAAAAATATACATCCTATGGTAATAGCATATTTCACAATTCAAGTCTTGCGATAATTTTAAAAGAGCGCATGCCCATAGGTCCTTATGTCTGCCCCAGGCACGTCATTACCCATGCAAGACCAGTATGTGTGTCACTTTCCCTCCTGTAGCTTAGTTTTCTCAGAAAGGAAATGCAGTTGTGTGGGCTGGAAATGAGATGCTGTGCATTCTAGCTCAGTTGTGATCTGGATGATCAGCTCACGCCCGTCTCAGTCTAAATGGAGGAATCAGAAACTGTAATGTGATTCTTTCATAGTGCCGAAGAAACTAAATGGGTTGCCCCGGGAAATTGCGAGTGCTCCATCCCTGGCAGTGTTCAAGGCCAGGTTGGACAGAGCCTTGGATGACATGGTTTAGTGGGAGGTGTTCCTGCCCATGGCAGGGGGATTGGAGCAAGATGGTCTTAAGGTCCTTTCCAACCCTAACTGTTCTATGATTCTGTGATATTAACATCACATGATGCCCTGAAAAATTGTTGAGTCTTGGTAAAAGCAAGTTTTTCTAAGATTTGTGTTGGAATAAGGGGAGAAAGTTTCTGTGGTGATAAGCCAGTTAGGAGACTTGGAGTATTAAATTCCGGACTGGTGGAAACTATTTATCTGGCAGAATCACAAGAGAAATGTGAAACACTTCAGACATAGAACATAATTTATGTTAAATGCAGGCACTTCTCGTTATTTATTCATGTTATAATGCCCAAACATGACAAGTGAAATACATTCTGTTAACTTTAGAATTGCCAAAGGTCAAAAGCTACTGTTGTATTACATTGAACATACTTCTAAGTGATGATGGATAATAACAATTCCTAGAAAAGCTTGTGTTCACTAGGGTTCAGGTGTTAAGTCTTGCATATGTAAGTTTTCTGGAGTTTGGGAAAGAAGCTTTTACATTTCTGCAGCTCTGAAAGCAGTTTTAAGAGAGGCGAGACTAAACAACGTAGTAACAGACAGAATAGAACTATTTTTAACAAGAAAAACTTCACTCTCCTTGAAGCAACAGATTATAATTTGTGGAAAGTGTGCTACTGCCTGCAAATACTTTAAAATCATCTGTGACTTCATTATATCTGTATGTTACCATTTACTTTTTCTCATTAGTAATAAAAAGTGCAGGAAATTGAAACTTTGATTGTGTAGTTAGAGGTTTTCGAAAGGACCACAGTGATCTGATTACAGTATTTTCTTAAAATTTTTTGTCCATCTTGATAGACTATGAGACGTCAGTTAAACCACAAAGTATGAATATAAATTGCATACAAGATCTGCACAAGGAGGGGAGTGTTTTTTTGGGTGATTTACCACTTCAGTAGCTAGATAGGAAGGTCAGTAGACTCATTGTGGAATGCAGGGTTGCATTTTAGTGCTGAGTTCTCACTTGGTCTCTGGACTTCCTTAGTGACAAATTTGGCAGTGTGGAAGCAGAAGTGATGGAGAAATTTGCTTGGGTATTGGTCTTCCTACCGTTATTGAAATTACTGTACTTTTTACTTTCCATGTCTTGGTGAAGGAAAGATTGACAGTGATTTAGTGGCGGCAAATGCATCATAGCAACTTCAGTCATATATTCCATAGCCAAATGCATGAGAGAGTAAGCATTTTGTGTGTCATGTCATTGTCCTGTTCCCCCCCCCCGCCCCATTCAGATCCTAGTAAAATTTTAGCAATATATAGGTTTTGATACAAAGAAATTGAACCAGAAAGGCGCCATTGTTTTGCACCTGTTTGATTTTAATGCTTTTAAGATAATAATCTGTTGGACTTCCTCTTTGGTGTTGGCATATCAGTGCTACAGCCCCTGTGAAAGGCTGTCTTCCATTAAGATTAAGCGGTGGACAGTGAGTGTGTGATCAGTGAGAATAACCACAGAGAATACTAGTCACTGAAACAAGTATAAAAATGGCTATAGGTTACCAGTCTGTAATCACACTTTTGGCTATGGGATGGGCTGTCCATGGAATGGACCTGACCTTTATGTCCATATGTACAGTGTTGCTCTCTGAAAGGCAACACTGCACAGAAGAGAAACCAGGATGGGGAAAGAGAATGGGGTGGACAAAAAAAACCAAAAACCTCACACAAAAAAAAAAACAACAACCCAACAAAAAATAGCCAACCAAAAAAAAACACAAAAAACCACCACCCCCCACAAAAAAAAAAAAAAAAAACGAAAAAAAAAAAACCAACCCTAATTTCACATGTCATTATTCCCTACAGCTTTATAGCTAATTTAGAATCTGTTGATCCTGGTGCCAATAAACAGTTTATCTTTAAACTATCTCTGTACTCAGACGTGGTTTCGTTCTCAGGTTAGTGTTGGTTGTTTAGCCAGCAAGTCAGTAATCTAACAGCATATACATGAGAGGTGTTTGCTGTATATATCTGCCTGTGCGTATTTGTTCCATTAAGCAGTGCCTCTCATGATAGCTAAATATTTCTCTGGGGAAAGTTTGCTTTCTCAGGAGAAAGTGAGTGCAGTATTAATATATGTGCTAATGCACTGCCCCCCAGTGGAGTCGGGGTCTAGTTTGGGAGATTGATCTTTGCAAACCTTCATGTGTTCACAGGACATAATTTACATCAAAACATTAAACTAACATTGGTGGGGCAGTGTTAATCTGTTCAAAGGTGGTTTACGGAGATGATAATTCACACCTGGTTCTAAAACTGCAGCAAAAAAATGTGCTGTCTCAAAATACCTCCTTTCTCAGCAAGTAATGCAGTCAGAGGGAGCAGAAGGTCTTCAGCTGCTTGTGGATGACACTCCACTTCTCAGAGCTCCTAAAGGGAGCTATAGGAAGTTGTCATTTTTTAAAAGAGCAAATCCAAAATGTCTCAGGACTGACAAGGTGCTACACATAACTATTAAGGCAGCCAGAAGGAGCTGCATTTGTTCACTACAACATCCCTCATCATCTGGTAAGAAAATGTGTCACCTACTGGTTTATAACAGGAAAGATTATATTTATTTGATCATATTAAATGTTTCTGGAGATAACTTTAAACCTTCTCACTGGATCCTTGTCTTCAGACTTCTTAGGACTGCCACTGCTTCCCAGAGGTCCTTTTCCCATCATCATTTAGTTTTTCCTACAATAACAAGGAATAATTGAAAACTGGGGTTCGGTTCAGTCACAGTTAGACTCTTGGCATGTCCAAAGACTTTTCTGCCAAAAACCAGTTTTAGATGAATATAAATATTAAAAATGCATGCAACTACATATGTAGATGGTAGGAATCAAGATGAGGAATCAAATAAGACCATGATGTTCACTATCTTTTTAATTCTTTTGTAGTGCTATCCTCATCATTTTTCTCATAGTTCTCTGACACATTTCCATCACATCACCTCTGTGTCAGGACAGGGTAATGTTTCTGAAACCATATCTCCACTTTTTCTTGTGCTTGTATCACTGGAATGGGATGAGGCAATAGATATTCATACACATGATAAAAATATCTTTCTCTGCTCACAGCATAGCTGTGTTGTAGCACCATAAAAGGCGTCTGAATCAGCTAAATGACCAGTTAATGAAGGAGGGGGTGTATGGAGAAAAAAATATAAAGCCAGTGTGAAATACAATATGTTTGGAAAGAACATGTAGGCTAGGCTTGGCAGTACTCAAGTCAGAAGTAGGCAGCAGCTGGGGAAGGCAGTCATGAACACCTTCATAGTACATGTGGGAAAAGCAGTGTCTGGCATACCACAAGCAGGAGTATAGCTTCCTTTCTGTATATATATTTTCCAAATCCCCTGTAGGCTTGCATTCCAGATCATTAATTTGCCAGCCTGAACGGCCCCCTTTGCCTGTGCCTTCTGTGGTGCTTGCTGTTGGGTCAGCAGGTGGCAAAGCCTGACCCTCAGACACTGCACGGTGTCCAGAAGCATGTGAAATGGTTTCCAGTTACCCCAGTTCCAGGCTGCAAACATCCAAGCTGAGACACCACCACGACCCACAGGCAGCAGCCCCATGCCTCTCCTGGCAGGAGACTTCCTGATCTACCTGCAGCAAGCATCCCCTGGACCCAACTGGCCCCTTCTCTCAGAATGGGTGCTAGCAACCTGCTCCCTCTCCCACTCAGCTTCCACAAGCTCCTCTCCTTCATCAGACTCCTCTCACACCTGGAGAGGACTTGGGCCAGTTGGAGCCACGGACATTCATCCTTCCTGTGTCCTGCCTTGCTGCTTGCCTCTCATGGTTTCAGGAGTCAACTGTAGGGCTTGTGGGGTGGGAAGTTTGGTTTTGTAACACTTTTGGCTGGTGGCACCCTAAGCCTGAAAACATTCTCCTCTCCCCATCTACTCCTGGGATTAATAGCCCCAGTTGTTCTGTTCAGTGGGTTTTGCACACGAAATGTGACTATGTCTTCTGTAAAATCATAGAAGAAATGGAGACATTGCACAAATTAGATGTGCAATACAATATGAGGTGGGTAGGTAATACCCCTAAATTGCCCTTGACAGGAAGATTTAATTCCTAAAAGAGCAGGTACCATGGGCTGTCTGGACTTCAATAAAGCATTGCACACTGATATGCATAAGGAACATGGGATAGGTAAAAACATGAGCAAGCAGAAAGCTATGGACAGGTTGTGTCAGAATAACAATTGCTGAACTGAAACCTCCTGCCTGTTCTCTCAAAAACAGTGTTATTTGAGTAACATGGGCTGCAAGTTGCAATCAGAGCTGGCTGAGCATGGCAAGATGGAAGGCTGAAATGGACAGTATGCAGCCACAAGGTTCTTGCTTCATGGGAAATTCAAGTGGTTACTCACACAGGCTTACATCTTGGATAGCACTGCTGGTAGTGGTGTCTCAAAGTTCTCATGATGTGTGTGGTGGTGGTGGGAGCATAGACATGGAATGAGAAATGGCGTCTTTGATTAGACCAGATGATAGACCAAGGAAAAATAAACTTCTCAGGCCTGCTTCCTTCAGCAAGCCCAGAAAGCAACAGTAAAAGCCATGCTAACAGCAACGTAGAAGCAATCACTCTTGAATCTGTCTTCCTATGCTAATCAATTCCACCACATGACAGAAAAAGGCAGCTAACACCTGTGGAGCATGGGAAGGGGATGTTTCCTGGGAGCAAAGTCATAGGCTGTAGGTTCCTAGGGGGGGGGAAAGGAGAGAGAGGGAAAGAAAAAAACAAAACCATTAGCACCTCTGCTGTATTTTTAAATACATTATTACATTTCTGGTATTTTGTAATTAACCCAAGTTAATTGCGAGCGCTTGGCTTGCACATTTGCAGCCCAAAGGATAACCAGTTTTTAAAACTAGCTCACTCCCTTGAAAGGCTCAGCTTGACATAACCTACTAAGGGGTTTATCAGATAAGGTACCACCAGGCTTAATGTGCTCCTTAATTAGGAATGTAAACACATTCATTTTAAAAAAAAAAAAAAAGAAATGAGGGCCTCAGAGAAATTATGAAGAGATTTTATGATTATCGACTCGAAAGTATTCCAACCAAGAAAGCCATTTCTTCCTCCTTCCCTAGGAGTGGAGGCAGTTCACTTTCTAATTGCAATCCTATGCGGCACATTAAGCACAGAAATTTCCCTCCACTGGGACATTATCTGAGATTTGGGATAACCAGGCTGAACAGAGATGTGAGGGACAATCAGCCTTTCGAAGGGTGTGTGGGTATTAATAGATGTGTTTGTGTACACATGCTTGCCTGTAAACATGCAATTTCTACAGGCACGACCATTCAGCAGCTATTAGCCAAAGCAGTGGTTGTTCCTCCTCTTGCCTGTACGCATGGTGGTTGGCATAAATAGCAGCCCCAGCAGGTCATAGCTTGCAACTACCCACAGATATGAAGGATTTGGTTGCTGGGGCATGTTCCTCTGTCTGGCATTGGACTGTGAGCTGCTTTTTGGCCTCTAGACACATGGTGTCCCCCTGGGGGGACACACGCCTGCGAGATGGGTGGTGGATGGAGAACATGGGAGGGCTGCTTCCATGTACCACCCTGCATCCCCCTGCTTGGGGCACAGCGGTCCAAAACCCTGGCTGGTGCTTTGGCCACCCCATGCTGTGCCCCCTCAGCTGCCTCTCCCCTCGGGCACTCTCCAGCATGGCGCCTGCTCACTGTGTGGCCCATATTCCCAGCAGAGAACTTCCCCTCCCTGTGCTCCCTCTCCCTGCTCTTCGCAACAGTGATGGCCCAGGCAGCTTGGGATGTAGTTTTGAATTTAAATGCGGCCAGCCTTTAGTCTACAAAAATAATAAGTCCCCTTCAAACAGAGTTATGTAAAAAGTAGAATAATTAAAAACCTAATGTTTGTTGGCAGCTTATGTATTCCTTTGTCTGCAAGACAGAGGCCTGTTGACAAACAAGAGGCTTTTCTGGAACTCTAAAATCAAGTATCGAAGTATAAATGGCCACCACCTAATACTGACTTCATTACATTTGCCAAACACAGTGAAACTGTGCACTGTTGCTTAATGCACTTATACAAGGAAAGTCTGTGGCCATGAGTCTCCCAGTGCTGCAGCGGAGTGACATGCTCAGGACTGCCTTCAAAGGTATCATCACGCTTTGTGGCAGCCCTCTCCTGCAGCACCCCAGCTGCTATTCACTGTGCATACAATACGCAGTAATTCAGATGTTTTCATGTAAACCATGGAAAAAACAGAACTGTGTGTTGACCTCTCTGACAATTTTCTGGCTTTCAGGCTGAGAAATGCAAATGTGCTGTGGAGCTAAGAACAGACATTATTTATTGATGGTCACCATGGGATTTCTATTCTATTACAATTTCAATATATTCTCTTGGTTACTGTAGAATTTCACCTCAATTCCTTCCTGCAAAGTCTTTCTAAATTTCTCCACCTCTGTCCTGTCCATCAGCCATTATTATGTTAAAATGATGTCAGTCTCTGTACAGTGCTAAAAATCCCAAGTACTGTGAGATTTGAAGGTACTCACAGGTTCAGACACTTAATAATGGAAGCCAAGACTCAGATCGTTCTTGTTAGGTTATCTGTCATCTAAAAAGCATGAATCTCAGTAAAAAGAAAAAGATGTTAAAAAATCATAATTGCTGATTTGGTAACTTCTGTTTTACTAATGAGCTTTTAATTTTCTGCTCCGAATGGAAATACTTGTCTTAGGAACTAAGG
>JAOEHX010049879.1:0-10978 GCA_025448015.1 Bolborhynchus lineola
GCAAGCACAAGGCAACTTATTAATGTATATATTTTTTTCATATATCTTTTTCCTTTCTATATATCATAAACATGTACCTTTATAAGTTTTTTAATATTAATATTTTAATCTTATGTCCACAATATTAGATACCTACAGAATTTCCTAAGCATATTTTTTTAACCTGTTCCTCCATGGGATTTAAGACAACAAACATGGTTATGAGAATCTTGCTGAATTACTTAGACCCGGGGAAGACTATCTGTTTAAGCAGATTTATTAATAGTAATAATGTTGTCAGGATGAGCCTGAAAATTATTGTATTCCTTTGATGTCACTTATTAAGTGAAAGAGTGAATGGTCTTGATGGTTCTACTACAGCCCTGTTTGCTGTATTAGTCACCTCAAGAGATTGCCTAATACAGTGACAATTAGGTTAATAAATATATTAAAACCATTAAAATAGTCTTAATTAGTATGTAATATTTGCTTTGGCAGTGTAGAATTAAGTGAAGTGGATACTTTATCTTGTAAACTGGTAAAATGTATGCTATCATTTGTCCTGTAACAAATTAAGCAGCTCAGCAAGGTGCTGTGCACCTTCAAAATTCCTCTGACCTCCATGGCAGCTAAAGGTAACAGTTGTTTACTAGATGTAACCCTGTATTTTTTATTTTGATTGTAGCACTGTTAAAAGCTAAAGGATTTTTTTTTTTTTTTTTCCCCAGAGATGGTAATTTTAATTGAATTTTAGAAAATATAGAGAGACACAATTGTGAATGTTAACCACTGGTTGATTTTGAAATTAACTCAGAATAGTTATCTTCCACCATCTCCACCTTTCTAGTACCTTAGCAGAAGAGTAACATGACCACAATGCATACTATATATGCACTTTTATAGTCAAATCATGGAAAGCTTTTTAAATTATTTGAAAGAATTTCTGCATATACTGTAGATATGTTGTTGCAAGAGAATACTGAACATTTACATGTTGCCTTTCACCTCAGAGCTGTTCTTTTAAGCACAGCTTATTTTTACTCACAAATAAAATAGCGATCATATCTGTGAATAAATTCATAGCATGAATTTATTTTATGATAATGCTCTTCATTGTTCAATAGCATGACACAACACATGACACTATTTTTCTGAGTGCATTCTGTAATACATTCCTTTATTCATAACTGTTTTGCTTTGGAAAATCAATTAGAAAAACTTAATAGGATATAAACTTCAACTGTGTAGCCTTAAGTTCAAGTACTGTTAAAAGCAATAATTCTAAATACTGTTAAATGCGAGGACTATTTTTAAAAACTTTCATTAATCTTCAAAACTGACTTTTAGTAAGGCAGGCCATGAGTTCTGAATTAAAAGTAATTTTGCTGTTTTGCAGTTGGTCATGAATCTGGTGTAAATCTGCTAAAATCCTTGTAATTATACTACTTCAAATTTTCACAGCAGTGTGAATTCCTTAAATATACCATATTTAGCATGTACAATCTGGGAATAAATTCTTTTGAGGAGAAGAAATTGAGGAAAACGGATTTTTTTTTTTTTTTAATCATGAAATTGTTAAGTTCTCTTCCCAGTGTTTTGCCAGCACATTGATGTTTAAAATCAATTCAGTTTAGAAAACATAAGTCTGTTGCTTGCAATAGGCTTTGGTAAATATGTCTTGTTACTACTGTGTCATAACCATAAAGTTTCTGTAACAGTAAACCATGATCATAAAAGGGTTTGAAGATTTCACAACAGCTTCCCACCTCATTTTGAGACTTGAGCAAGGAGGTCTTGAACAAAGGTAATTTTCAAATCTTGTCTGCAAGATCTGCATTGGAGAATGCAAATGATAAATAATAAGCCAGCTTGCTACAAAGAAGAACACTCCACTTCTCTTCCCTGCAAGTAGTACACATTAGAAGTTTCTGGATTTTTGTTCTATTTAAGAGATATACTCCAACTTAAGCTTTTTCCTACTTTAGAAGTAGGACAGAAAAAGGAGTTAAAATCTGGTAACATTCTCCTTTAGAAATAGTAAAAAATGTGGTTAAACACAAAATGAGCGAAATTATAGGATAAAATATTTTGAGTAGAATATAACAAAGGGTTATCTTTTAGTATCAAAGCATATGGATAGTTATGTGATTTTGTTGAATTTTTTTAAAGATAATTTTACATGTAAGTTTTCTGTGTTCCTTGATAATGATCTTCCTTGAAACCACCATGTTTTGTTGGTTGCCTTGAAAGCTTTCTAATTCTGAAAAAGTTACTCTGAGTATGTCTGGTGGTCTCATGGGGAATCAAAAGATCCTGCAGCATCTTCATAGGAAGGTGTGAAAGTATGGCTATTTAGAACAAATTTCCATTTTGCAAAGTATATTCCTGGGTCCAAGATTACATTTGCTTTTGAAGAACTGGTTGAGAGCTTAAGGACTCCACTGTATGCTGGCCTGTTAATGTATGTGCTAATATTTCATCTAATTCTATTGAAGGAAAATGAATATTGTTTAAAAGACATGAATATAACAGTCATTGTTTATAAATTCTGCTTTCAAAATTACCTAAGAAAGCTGTGTAGCACATACAGCTTGGTATTTAGATTTGCAGGGAAAGCAGAAAATTGCAGTGTTGCATTTTAGGTTACAAGGCTATAGGTCTAATGAAAAACTTTCACAAGTTCAGTGCCAGAGTAAATTAATAATGAGGTTACGAACAGGCCTAAGCACTGCAGATAATTTCATTAAAGTCTCCCGAGGCTTCTTTTTTTGACACAGAGATCCTTTATGAACAAAGGGTAACATTATTCTTTTCAACCCTTCATCTCATCCTGGAAAAGACTAAGAAAGGAACAGCAGACATGATGATACGACTGTGGCTCCCCAGAATTTCACGTGGGTAGCTCTTTTAGCCTCATGTGACAGCTGTAGTTTTGAAGTCTTCATTAATCAGCAATAGCCATGTAAAAGAGAAAGCCAGAAAATCATGTAGTTCAAAAGTTCAAAGATGTATTCATCTACTTTACTGTCTTTTTTTTTTTTTTTTTTTGGTGTGTTTTCCATTAATCTCCTTCTTTCCCATTCCTAGCAAATTTATGTGAATGGGTACATGCTCACTCAGAAGACTGTTACCATCTCCGCTTTCTGATTTTTTTCTAGTCATTTTTCCCGCTGTGCACAGAATGTGCTCCAAAAGTAAAAAGAGGCATTTGCAGCTATGAGGTAGAAGAGATGTGTACCTAAGGCCAGAAAGAATTTGGATTTTTCTAAAAGCTGCTCTGCTTACTAAGAATATTTTTAATGTGTTGAGGCAGGACTACTCATTTCAGATTATGTATGTTATTCTCTGACCATGTACATGTAACTCTTCATGAAAACATTATAGGGATTTGTGTTTGTTGCAACAATGACCCATAAGAAAGATTACCAGAATTTATCAGTGCTACTTAACATGTCCCTGATATAAGAGATAAATGAAAAGATATAAGGCATAAACATGTGTAGCTACAGGTATATATAGAGATGTTTTAGTATAAAGCTCTTACAAATTAAACTCTAAAACCACAGTATTTTCACTTCTTATTCTGTCTCTTCTTCTTTTTTCTTAAATAGAAATAAGGAATGGAAATTTGAAAGCCATTTTAGGGCTGTTTTTCAGTTTGTCTCGGTACAAACAGCAGCAGCATCATCAGCAACAGTACTACCAGTCTTTGGTGGAGCTACAACAGCAAGCCCCTTCTCCTCCAGCTGAAATCAGCCAGTCCAAAACACACCAAGATATGCAGTCGAGGTAAGTTAAAAAGTTATTTTTCTTGGTGTAAAACCCTTTTATTTTTCTGTTAAAAAAAAAGACAGAGTTTTGGGAAAAAATGAAGCCACTTTAAGACTTAAAAGACTGGTGGTTTTTTTAAGCTATTTTTTTAAATTAATGTAGGCAAACAGTATCTTAAGTGTTGTTTTGGTGTTAAGCTTGTGTTTCTTGGGAGTTAAGGTACAGTGGGAGCAGAGAACACTCCCAGTTAAAGTTAGCCCCACTTTAATTAATTTTAAGGCATTCTTTGAATTTAATAATGATTCTACTGTCCTTGCACAGTAAGAGACAACAGACCATGAGGTTAGTATACTGGTTATTTTCATGTTTTCTCACATACCCAGTTCCAAATCTAAACAGGCAATTTCAAATGATTAGCAAAATATATGGGGAGAAGACATAAGTAATACTTTAATTTGTTACAAACCCTTTTCATCCCTACACATTCTAGGTTTGAGTGCCAAATTCTGTTTGAGTGCCTTTCGAAAGGAAAAGAAATGGCCTCAGTCTAGTTGTTTCTTTTAAGTAGGCAGTTTATTATTTAGTTTTAGGGAAGGAAAGCACTCAGCAGAATCCTCAATTAATGAATTACATTTCTTATAGGCTGAGGCTGAAAACATATTTTGAAAAGGTATTTGCTTACAAGCCATGACAAAAGAATCAGTTTAAACAAAGTATCTCTTTAAATGGAGACCTACTTATAATTCATGGGGAAGTAAAAAAAAACGCATTCACATACAGTGCTATGTAAAGTGTAGTTCTTCATGAAGAGTTCTAGATATTGCTCGGTTTGGTTTATTTCTTGTTTGATTTATTATATCCTTGTTTGAAATTCTTTTGCATTCTTACTGAACAATTGTGTGTCTAGGATGTGATAAATCAAGGATTTAGGATGAATTAAAAGTATTGGGCCACTAGAATGAAATTTGGTTCTTGAATCCGTGTCTTAATTACACTTTCATGTTTATAATAGATATATTTCTTTGAGAAGATGTCACACTTCAGTGTAATAGAAATCTATGTCTCGAAACTAGGAATGTTATAGAACTATGTTTATAGGAAAATGTTGCTGATGACATTTTAGCTACCTCATTTGATATAAAAATGAAGATAAAATTACGTTTGGCTTGATCTTTACAATGTGAAATGCATTTTCTTTCTCTGCTACTGAAAACTGATGTCTTTGAATGTGTTCTCTGTGATGTTAACTATTAATATGTAATTGGGGGACTGTGGTGGGACCCTAGAAGAATCTGACCACACTGAGCATTTTCTGAAGTTGAATTCATGCTTTCTGAAGGATATTTAGTTCTGTATATGAAGAAATAACATCTTGTTATTCAGAAATTATTTATTTTTCCTATGAATGTAGATCTACAAGTGTTCACTGCTTTAATCAGTGGAACTAAGGACTTTGCCAGGTTCAAGTAAACACCTTTGTTTAATGGATTTTGCTTATAATTTTGTAAAAGGACTGGAATTTTTCCCTGCTTTGCTAATTTACACATGATGAATATTTAGTAAGAAAATACTTACCATGTTCTTTTTTGCATTGCCACTACTGCAAAGAATTCTGTTTGTCCAAAAAATCTTGGAGCATAGAAGTTGTTCACTATTTGGAAGGCAGCAATTGAACACTAGTCCTTTCTCTGCTCAGGAATGGTAGGCAAAGAAGGGATGAATTTTTTATAAAGGTTTCTTTTCACTGTAATTCCCCAAGATCTCATGGTCTTTCAGTGCCTTTTTCTCCTCTTTTACCTTGCTGTGTTTATACATACCTAATTAGGAGGAAAGGTAATCATTCCATTTTCAGAACCCCAGCATTCATGCCTTCATAAAGTGACATCTAAGGCTGGTTTAACAAAATTTCTGCTTCCATCAGTGTGCTTTAGACCTACTTCAATGGCAGGAGTTTAAAATAATTTAATTCTTTGGTTAAATTTCTATTCATATCTGTGTTTTGGCTGCAAAATTTTTCTATTTAAAAAAATATTACACCGAGATTGGTACTATCTTTCTTGTATATGTAAACTGAAAGCAAGAATTTCCTGTTTGTTTTCAAACATATGTATATAGAAGGTTGATGTTTGTCACCATAAATGTATACCTAAGGGTGCTTTATTTGACTTGAATATTCACATATTTCTACTATATTAGAGACATGAGAAATAAATCTGTCCTTTTGAGGCACTGTATACATTTAAGTGCATTTGATATGCATGCATTTGTATGTGTGCAGAGATGTAAGCAAAACTGAAACATATACACTGACAGAAGGTGGATTCTTTCTACAGACTTTTTACTTTTAAAAAATGTTCAGTAAGCAATCACATTTTGTATTGTAATATAAGTCTCTGAAACTGTCTTAATACTTGCAGTTACTTTAGGTTAGATTATTCTGTCAGGAAAGTTATCTTTGTTGCTTCCAGCAAAGGTACAGGAAGCATATTACTTAAGTTCTACTCAATTTCCTAGGAGGTTATGAAGTCCTCAGTAATCATCAATGTCTGTGATCATTACTAGGTAATGATCACTACTAACTGCTTTATCTACTCTGGTATCAACCTCAGTGAGAGTGCTTGGGCCCTTTGCCAACAAAAGCTGTAACAGGCACAACAAATAGTATTGGGACCATACAACTTCCATAGCTAGGTTGTTTTGATATAGTAAACAAAGGGAAGCCCCAGGTTATAATCAGAAAATTATGACACTGACAGTATTAGGTTTGTGCAGACGTGGGGAATTCAGGAGTCTAATTCAGCAGGATAGCTGTCCTTGTATGACTAGGCAATATCTCTGCCAGTCTTCATTACACCACTCTGAATTTAGAAGGTGGTCTTTACTTCAATGTTCTGGAGATATAAAATGTAACCTAAACAGGAGACAACACAGATGAGGGATGCAGTTAAACTGATTTGTGGATATCGTGATTTAAGATGAGCTCAGGACCATGGAGGAGCCTCCTTCCCTTTAGTGTAAAGTTTGCATAGGAGGATAATGAATTTTTTGCAGCAGGCAGAAATTTGGTCAGTGTGGTAATGCTTTAACATTCCTAATCCCATGTGACCTGTCCATAACTAAGCTCAGAGTTGTAAAAATGGTGCAAACAGAAGGGGAGCAAGATTCTTTTACGTGAAAGTGTATCACTGGTCTATGAATCCCAGGTCTAACAACAATATTTCAAGTTAAATACGAAAGAATGAAGGAATTTGATTGATGGTAAGTGAAATATTGTTACAAAGATTATTCTTTATTTATGGAAAATTATAATTTCATAACACAAAGTATAAAAGCTCTAAAAATATTTAGATAATTAGTGGAAAAATCTGTGGTAGATAATGAATGGTAACCTAAGGGAGACAATGGGTTTAGATGTAAATTCGAATTTCTTTTTATCCTAAAATTTCCTATATTCTTGTATGATTAACTATGGAAATTGAATTCTTCCAAATCTGAGGTAGGCACTTCATTCTTTCCTTATGACTTTGTTGCAGCTTTGAGATTTAGTTAAAAAAAAAATACAACACTGGTGGCCTTACTTACATGTCAGTACAGATAGATGACAACAATAGTTACATTATATTTTTACGCTTTGCTTTTCTAGTGGATTCCATTATCACAGCAATACATCTAAACTTTCTGCAGTGATGATCTTTCAACCACCCAGATACTAAGAGAAAACACATGTGGATGAAAGAAGTTCTGTCTCATTTATGGATTAGGCAGTAACTGGTTTCAGTAAGCTGTCAGCAAAATTCCCCAAGATGGACAAACTATTTTATCACGTACAGGAATGATGAGCACAGCTTGAGGTCCAGATGGATTTCGTTAAATTTGTTATATTAAAAGAGCACCCTGGTTTTCCTAGGCATATAAACAAAGTTAGGTAGCTGATTTCTACAGGCAGTTGCATATATAACTACTGCAAGGAACTAGGTTTCAAGTTGCCTCCTGCTCAGAAGTACTAGGGAAAAAATGAAGTATATTGGACATGCAGCTTTTGCTGGGTGAAATACAGTAATGCGAATGTAGTGGGTATGATTATGTATCTAAATAGATCCATGCCAGAATACTGGCAGTATCTATGCCAGTCTTTGTTACACCACTCTGAATTTAGAAGGTGGTCTTTGTTTCAATGTTCTGGAGATATAAAATGTAACCTAAACAGTCTACACAAAGTGCATTGCACTGACATAGGCTAAAAAATGGAATGTGCCTATAGTCATGTGTCTTCCTTGGTTAATGGAAAGAAAGCAATGAACCAAGTCTGTTCATTGTCTTTAGCTCTTGCCATTCCTAGCCACTTGCTTTTAGTGAAGTGAAACAGGTAGGTAGTTCCTGCATTTACCAATACAGAATCATTATCTAATGACTGCAAAGGAAAAGATTTATTTATTCTTTGTATTCCCTGTTTTCTAGGTAGGGTCTAAGCAGGCAAACTGCTGCTAGTCTAATTTGATGTACTTTTATGCATCTAGGAGATAATGCAGAATAAATTGCTTGATGTGACTGCACAAGAATCTGCAGCAGCTGACCTTCAAATGGACCTTATGGATTTAATTGTATTTTAACTGTCCTATTTTTCCATCTTGAAAATTAGCTTTTGCCCCATTTTGTTCTACTCCTCAAAGATACAGTAATAATAGTCCTCAAGATTCCCAAACAAGGAAAGTTTAGAAAAGAAACTCTTTCATCTTCCATTGTCCTGAAGTCCAAGTAACTAAAGTAAATGATATCTTTTTCCCAATTTAGTCAGTTAACTGTGTGCCTAAGCAAATACATGATATTTAATAGTGATCAATTGCATAAATTAGAGACTTGTTCCTGTGATAGGCACTATATAGGTCATCAGGAAAAGTGTCTCTTTTTCTGCATGCCATTTCTTTACCTTACATAGCTATGAAATTAATTTACGCATTTCATAAAACTGCCATTGCATGCTGAGAATTTCTGTAGTTTCAGGAGTTTTCTAGGCCACAGCTATGATATATGAACAGAATATGTTAAAAAATACACCTTCATAGCCTCATATAAATTAATATTACTGCCATAATTTAATATTTTTTCCTTAAAATTCCTTTTAATGGCTATGTTTTGAAATAGCATGCAAAAATGAATCAGCACTGTAAGTTTCATAATGAATACTTCTGTGTCCTTTGGCAGATTCAGAAATTATCATACACAAAAGAGTTACTTTTTTGATGATGGCAAATGCCTAACCTTTCTAATAACTTTCACATAAAAAAGCAGCACAGTGCAATAGCAAGAATGCATTTGCCACATACTCCTTCCCTGTAGCCCTTCTGCTCTAAGATAAGAAGGTAACTAATAATATTTCTTGAGCATAAAGTTAAGGGGGGGGAAAGGGAGGTTTTGAAGCAGACTCAGTTTCTGAAACAAATGGAGTTCTCTATAGCTGTAATATAGAATCTACTAGATAGAACATATAAAAATGCAAATTATAAAGCATTTTTCTAGCCTCTCAATAGCTTCTAAATCTATCCTAAAGAAGATTCTTTCAAATTTTTCATTTCCTCTTTAGCCATTTCACTACCAGCCTCTCAGAAACTGCTTGTGTCCTTTACCTTCTTACATAATTCTGTGGGATGGATCCTGAAAAACTAGGTCTTTATGTTTGGTACCTCTCATTTTGTGCTATTTAGTGTGTTCTATAGTTCTTCCTCTCTGCAAAGTACCTGATATTTTCCTGAAAATTTTCTTTAGGATCCTATGACATGTAGGTACACTGTTTTCTCCTGTTTATAAATAACCTCTGACATCTAGTTGAGAATGGTATTTCTCTGCCTCTTGTTTTGTTTGCATTTCAAAATGTGGTATCCATCTTTTCTCCTTTTCTGTTCTTACAATTTCCAATAGTGTGTTTTAATTTATTTTACTGATGATTCTCATCCTGTGCATTTCAGATATCATTGTCTGGCACTTGTATCCCTTGCCACTGATTACATTTAATATTTCAGTTCTGAATGCACTTTGGCCATAATTTTCCCTGTTGCTAATCCAGACAATGTACAATTTAATGGGAAGTGTTCCATTCATCCTTGTAGCATTTGAATCCAACTTTTCATATATTTCCTTTTGGAGGAATAGAAGCTTCATAATATAGTAATTTTAACTTCAAACATTCTTTGTTGCTCTATCCTTACTCTCTGTAGAGATTCATCAATTCTTCTGATGTCTGGTTTTGTGTATATGGTCAGTCTTTTCCTTTCATTCTCGCTTTTATGTAAGTCAGATTTATATTTGTACTGCTACTTTCTTTGCTATTGTCAGTCCTTTCTGTCAACTTTTATCTCTTAGTATTTTTACAGACTTTGCAATAAATGTGATATTCTGCATATTGTCATTTTGCAGATGTCAGTTAATGAAATAACATTTCATTTTGCCGCTGCTATGGAGAAGATAACTCTCTCTTCTGTCTTCATTTACCAAAAAGAAACCCCAACCCCAAATCATGCACTTAGAAAGTGCTGTTTGTGACAATTATTGCACATGGAAAATGGATTAAAATTCATTAAAAAAAATTTTTTTAGTATTTAAAATTCACCACACTTAAAAGAGATAGCAGTTTAGCAAAATTTAGCCGTTTAGGAAAATCACTTATATATATATATATATTTGTGTTTTGGTCTGCTTTTTTGAAAATGCTGATGGAAGCAGAGCTGAAATGTTGGTAGAATATGTTGTAATTTCTTTATATTGCATAACTTTTACTATTTTAGAGTCAATGGGGAGGCCAAACAAAATGCTCACAAATGTACTTTAACACCTTTGCTAAAAACAGGCTTAAATATTTGATAATTGTTTGACTGGTTTGTAGGAATCACAGTCATACTTTAGGATGCATCAGTGAATGTCCATTTTCTGAGAAACTGTGAAAAAGTTCAAGGGATGATGAGTGTAGGTTTGAAGAACTGACAGTTTGAAGAACTCAGGATTTCCAGCACCCCCTTTTTCATTCTCTCTAGGAAAAAACTTTGTTACAGTCTTATTCTGTCAAACTGTGAAACGCAATAGTGGCATATATTACTGTGCAGATCATCTGATACAATTTTGTTCTAGTGCAAGATCATAAATAGTATAGAGATAAGGTCATAATAGGGTATGATTGGTCCCTAAGAGTGTAGCCCTAGTTCTGGCAGCACACAGTTACCCACTTGGCCAATTTGTA